>DWME01009430.1:0-10934 GCA_018244795.1 Parelbella ahira ahira | reverse complement strand
TATAGATATAATGCATCGTGTTGCACAATCGCATATCATATTCACGTCGGTTTATATTTAACATTCGTAGCCGTTTCAATGCGAATGCATCGCGCTCCACATCCGCTCGGAGACATTGACACCATTTCACTTTGAGCTCTGACGTCACGGGCACCGCTCCCGCCCAACAAACTGGCCGCGATTTATAATCGCGGTGTCCTTAATTAAACATCATCGTGATTTCGTCTCGTTTAAATTTATCTACGCCTGTAATATTCTATCGGGCAATCGGTTGCCCGTCAGCGATCTGGTAATAAATTCTGGCTGTGTTCTACTGTTTGTGTAAATAGAATGCCGCGATCTATTGGTAGAGCCTTTGAATAACCTATACCATTTGAAGTTAAGCTAATTTTAGGGGTGTGTATAATTTTTATTGGTAGATAATAATTGTGATCCCTAACCGCATGCCCTGCGTGGGGATTAAGGACACACGGAGGCCCATGTCCAATAAAAAACAAATATAGGTTGACGATGTTATTATGTGATGATGACGAAAAATTTCAAAGTAGCGTACTGAAAACCTTTACTATTATATTGCTAGGCACTCCTCTCTGCGAGAAAGTTCAGTACTGGCTTCGTAGGCATAGACTAAGTAATATATACGGGGCAGGGAACACGTCTAAAGTAGAATTTTCTATATAGAGAAAAGAAGACAGGCATTCATTTTTAATGTAAGCAATAGACTATTAATAGTCATTTTTAAAAGACTATTAGTGCGTATAACATAATTCTTATTTCTTAAAGAAATGGCAATAGATGTGCTCTAACATAATATGTACCTAAGAGCACAACTTACATAACTCTTGAAATTACATAATAAAAGCCATGATGGTAATATATGTATGTAGGTATATGTTTACTTCGCTAGGTTCATTTTAATATCAAACTATAGGCAAGTTTAAAACAAGTTCTCGCGACAAAGTAAGACAAGATTGGCAGTAAAATCTTTACTCCCTGTATTGTCGTAAAGTCCCTTTTGAATATTTAGCATCCCACCATAAACTGAGATTAAACTATTTGTGTTTATTACGCGGAAACAAAAGCCTGCTGAGGATATGTCACATCGAAATAAGCAGTGGAAGCAAATAAGGAGCGTGGTAAATTTTTAATGTAAGGCCATGTTTACATTAACACATTTTAAATGTAAAGTTACGTTTATATTATCACAGTATACAAAAATTTATTAACATCTAAAAGAAATACCATCAATTGACTAAACCTCATAAATTAAGTTCGAATAACTCAATTGCACTTTTACGTCTTATGAGAAGATTACTTTGTGTACACTAAATACAACAGCAATTATGTATAGAAATGCATTTTATCACACTGAAAGGTAACAAATATTTTATCAAACCAACCATAAAAACGAACAATTTGAGTTTACCGAGTAATTGGAAACAAATTAAACGCTTTCATATTGCATTAAAAAAAAAACAACAATACAGTATATAAAACTTAGTATCGCATTCGTCCACGAAAGAAAATATTAGATAAGATAGTAGGAATAGAAGAAGTACATATACATTCACAGTGCAATTTCAGAATACCCCCGCTCAAATTATCCAATTCATACTCAATTAATATGAGCGGGGCGCGCGCGGAGAGCGACATTTCCACATCAAAGCGTGAAATTGTAGACCGCGACGTCAAGGGTATATTATTACCTGAAACAAAACAAAATGAACTTCATTATGTATGTCGCCGTCGGACCGTCACACCCGGCGTATCGTGAAATGCCCGGCAGTTTACGGAACAGCTGCGCGCCATAAAATACGCCATTGCATTTACGTCGCCCTGTGACGTGCTAACAATGACGCGTCAGATTTGGCCAAGTAAAGAATGTCTTAATAATTGTAGTGACAGTTCTAATTGTTTGTGTAACGGTTGTGGGTGGTGTCATCTGAATAAGGTCGTAATAATCGGTATGTAGTATCATCAATGATGATGATGAGAAGCTAAATAAAGATGAATAGCTTCAGAAGCTACATACATATATGTCACAATAAGTATAAAAAACATCAATAGTATGATAACTGTATTTTCTTGAAGGGGTAATCACATGATCTTAGTACAATCAAGATGCTTAATTTTATTGCTTTTCCTATGCTACCGGTGTCACATGCAAACCTGAATAATTCCCATAATGGCATGTGGGATCATTCTAGAGGTACATAATATGTACTTATCTCTTTCTCCGCCTCTTTTTTCAATTTAAATTCTCTCTTTTTCTTACTCTTTTGGGTTTTGATTATTATGCTATTCTTAGTATTCAGTGCCTCTACTCAAGGTTAAATGTATTCTGTAAAAATTTAAACAAAACCCGTTTAATATTTTATTTTGTTATATTATTTAATGTATTATTTTAAAAAATCATTTGGACAAACGAAAAGATGTTTTATGCATTCCTGCTGAAGTCGTTGTCCTGTGGAACTGTTGTTGACACTGTTGGAACACCGGTCTCCATCCAGAATGAGACGGTCAAGGCTATAATCTACCACCGCTGACCAATTGCAGATTGGGAGTTAGTAAGTAAGCTTATAGGTAAAAAAAAAAACTAAAATGCGTTAAGCCATAGACGTATTACAAAATGTTGCGTTTACCAATCTCACGTCAACTCAGAGACATGTTATCGAAATTAGTGTGAGGAATGGCGCTGTCACTTCGTCTCAGAAACGAGACGCACTTGACATCAGCGGGATTCGTGTGACGAGCCTGGCTCTTGTTATTTTGGGTAGACTCGCATATATTAATTTTCATACTCTACTTATTTTATAACTCTTATTGTTAATAGATTTAAGAAAATAAAAAAAATTTAACTCAATCATCACGAACAGGGGCGATGTTACTATAACAACGAACTCGAAAATTGTGTTAATTTTAGTTTTCATAATTGTCCTATTAATTACGATTTCACTAGAAGATGACGATCTGGGTATTAATAGAACTGGCAAAGTAGAATTATAACAATACTTAGTTTTATTAAAATCAGAGACTTACAACACTAATATGTAGGTGAATGAACTTCCTAAGGGAAGCGGAATTCATTCTTTCAGCGAACATCCCCAGAAAAAAACTGGTCCTTCGTATGATTGGGAATAAAAGAGACTTTGCGATGAGAAAATAAATAATGATACATTGTAAAAAAGACAACGTAACGCCTGGAGCCTTTGAAGATGTAAGAAGAGAAGTGTAGTACACTCCTATGATTTACATGAGATGTTATAAGTCCTACCATGAAAATGGTGGTGAGCCAGTTTAACGTTAAAAGGGCAGGCAGATGAGTGTATTAGATATATATTTATTTTGTTTGCCTTTAATTAATAAATATCCACTTTATATGAAAGTTTATATTAAGGCTACTTGGAGTATATATCCATCTATCGGGCAAAACGCATGAACCCTCTGATAATTGAATGACATCGAAACTCCACTTAAGGAACCAACATCTTTCAAATATCTAATATAAAAAAACTCATTAAATTAATTGCTTACATGAACAATATGAAAATTCGCTTCTTACATAAATATGAAAATACCAAGTATTCTTACTTTTTCTTTTTTATTACGTACATATACTACATTTCTTCTAAGTACGTATTACTTTTTTCTCCGTACATAAATGTCGACCCTTACTTAATTTAAACTTGTAGATGAATAATAAAACTAAACATTCGGAAATCCCCAACATTCAAATCAGTTTGTAACGTTCCGGTAACATTGGGTGATACGTATCAGTAAGTAGAGCGTTATATTTTCCTTAAAAAGGCAAAAATAAAGTTCAAGTTACAGTAGTTACTAAAGGGAGATCAAACTCCATAAAAGCCTAGCTTAAGCACCGCATTACACACAGAGCGGCCGAAACCGCACCAAAAATCGTGCACGTATATACCAAGTAACGCCGTCAAAAGATATCTCAGTGGCCGGAACCTCGCCAGTGCTCTGTTTATTTCATCTCCGGTAGAATTAGACTCCGCGTCGAAACACGCAGTAACAGGTGCCCCCCTCCACTCCCCCCATCCTCTTTCATCCCCATTCATCCTTACACACACCCCCCACACCGCACACAGCAAGCGCAAGATAGAAAATATACTACACACTAAACACTGTTTGTACACGTCGTGCCATGAAAAAGTATACACTGAACTGAGCAACGAAATGCAATGGAACGCTCTCTATACAAATAAGTGATAAGTTCGGTTTGTTCGCCTGTTCGGAAATTTTCCGACGGAAAGGAAATATCATGAGAGCGAGTATTTACCTTTTTATACAAAACAGCCCGGTTGAGGAACGTTCAATATTTGGAGTGGTTTTTAAATTTAGGACAGCGTAGCAGTTTATATCGGGTACTTGGTATTATTTACGTAGCAATGTATTGCGGATCTTCTCCGAAAGGTATTTTACAATCTTATTTCTTAAGCACGTCTCATTTTTACATAAACGTTTTAGATAGTAATGTTCCATAAAATGTGTATTATTATAATGTACATGATATCATTGAAGTATAGCACTAAGCGGCATGTCATTTACACGTATGTATTTTTTTGTACCAGAACTCAATCAAAGACGATATAAATATGTATGTTTGTTAAACAAAGTGTTTCACTATTAACGATAATTTCGAAATTTCAATTAATTTCCGTTGTTCAAATTAAATTAGTAAGTATTTTTACGATTGAATCTAATTTTATGGCCCGACGTCTAACGGTTCGGATGCAATGATTTTAAATGAGAGGTCACTTTAAAGCTGTGTGGTGTCTTGTAGACCTAGTTTGTTGTGGTTCTCTTTAAATTGTTTCGTACATTTTCATATACTCTGCTTACTTTGTTTGTACTATAAAAGTACTTTAATACATAGTTAGTACATTAGTACATAAAAATACTTTATCTTTATGTTGCGGCATATGAATGTATAAGTTTTATATTTTCATCTAATATTTGGTGTGCTCTAACACATTGGGATGTTTCATTATAATTGCTTGTCAAGTAAGTATATATGTATGTATGTATGTATATATTTTAATGAGATAGGTTGAGATAAGCTAGTAATCTATTCTTATTGAAATAACATAAAACTAAATTTTGCGTTTATGCTAGTAAGGGGGGAGCATAGATACCCATAAACATAATGTAACAGCTCAAGCCTTGTTACACGAACACCTATAAGTATATATTATACATACGAGTATATCGCAAGCATTGGAATAATCATTTCAATGATAATATTATATTCAGATAAAGAACACGTAGTAGATAAATTTCTAAATACATTTTTATATAGATAACTTTACAGTCACACACAGAACAAAATATACTGGTGATCATTATAAATATATTTGTTCTGAGTTTAAATTAAATCCACGAACTCTAGTTCGGCAGTCAAAGTCGCCTAACCACTAAACAAACAGACCTGTCAAAACGAAATGCACTTTCAATATGTTTTTGGAGAAGCCACAGTCCATAAATCACACTAAACATTACCACCGACATATATTATCATGTGTAGCCTACCACATTGTGGTCTACGCATTCTATGTGGCAGATAAAACAATAATATTAATAACTCCACTGTTACCAGCTTATATAATAATAACGGCAAACTATTTGATACGTGGTCATAGCATCACGCCTATATTTCTCCGACGGGAAAGCAACGAGTTGAATATTTCCGCTTTTAGATTTTATGTTATATGTCACGTAGAATTCGGACAACTTATAAAAATTTTGAAGAGTCTCAGACGAGTCCATAAACGAACATATTTATAAGGGACAGAAATTATTTACAATTAGTCTTTGCACGTGCGAGAAAATGCGTTTGCAGTAAGAATCAGGTTTCTTTAATATTGACATCGAGTAAATAAAATCTGATGAAGATGAATAGCAGTTGTAGGCAGTGAACAGTTTTCAACAACTTTTTTTTCATTCATGTACCTATGACATCATACACACACATTATGAGCCTGTCATTGTCCACTGCTGGACATAGGTCTCCCCAATGGCATGTCACTGAGCTCGATCTTCAGCTCTTCGCATCTAACCACTGCCAGCTATTTTGAGTATATTGTCACTCCACCTATGACGTCATCGATATTTATTGTGTTTCATAAAGAATACATCTCGAATACAGAATACAGTAACATGAAAAACTTTATTCATGTATTTATTCTTGTAAATCATAGAGAATCATTAGGTACTATTACGTAATAAACATCTCAATTCAATTTTTCGACTAAAAGGAGAACCCCTCCTCTATTCAGATGATCGTATTTTAACCGTAGTTTGAATAGAGATCCAATATTCTGTCTAACGGTCTTTAATTTCGCGAGCGTTTCATTTGGCAAATCTTGATTTAATAATGTCCCTTTCGCTTTGACATCGGTAGATACTCGTAGCTATCGATGTTATAAATTACGAATTTTCTCTCCGTCTCACTAATGAGTGATACTGATTTTCGTAAGATGTTTTGTCTAATAATTATAATAAATGAGTATTTAATATAATCTTACGCCAAAATCGAAAGCAGCTGGTCTATAAATTCATGAACCTTTGAACGTACATATAATTACGATAATGAAAAAGATCGTTACAAATGTGATTTTGAAAGTAAATCATCCGTTCAGAAGTGAAACGAGACATTCGTTTAGTTCCTTATTATGATTTCTTAAAAGAATAAATTTTTTTTTTCGTGTAAGAGTTTGTTACCATCAAATTTTTATGTCGTTATTATTTGTAAATAAACTTTAGAACTACGCCGAATATATTGCTACGAGTAAGCCTAATAACAATTGCATATAAGTCTTTATCCCGCAGTGGACAGGTACAGTCCGGTGAAATCTAATGTAATCGTTAATTAGTCAATTATAAAATTCATCATGATTATCACCAGCCTACTTCCGTCCACTCCTGGACATAGGTCTCTCCGATGGCACGCAACTGAGCTGATCTCGATCTTCAGTTCTTCGTTATTATTATAATTAATAATGTCATATTTACCGAAATAAGAATATACCACATGAAGGCAATTATCTTTCCAATAATTTCTCAAATCGTACGGTAACATTACAAATCAAACAATGTAACCGGACAATGAAATGTACTCGTAATAAACACTGACGTTTTTACACACAATATTATGCGTCCCTATTGTGTTAAGCAGAGAGCCAACAATCTAACAGAAATGGCGGGCTGGCAATGAAGTGCCTCTAATTTGAGCATCTGGACCACTACTCATGGTATCTTTGTATTATATACACGAACAACTATCTATAATGTGATTATACATATATGTACCGGCTCAACTTACGAATATTATTCGGGACGACGCAACTTGTACTAGCGTATGTCAGTTAAGCCGATACATATATGTATAATCACGTGTATAAATACTCACGAGACGCAAAATTTATAATGAGTATAATAAACGTAACATCACGCCTGTAATCCCCAAAGAGGTAGGCAGAGGAGTGTAGTCTATGTATATTACAGTATGAAAAACACTTATTGTCTTTCTGGGATTAAGTATAATATAATTATTGTAGTGTTCCTTCCCGGAATTGATATTAAAAAAGGTCTGCCTTATTCACGTGTTCTACAATAGAACTGCTTATACAAGTAATCCAGAACAAAAGGCTCATTATAAATACCAACTCCTAAACTTGAACAGCGCGTTCTACAGAAAATGAACCTTGAGAAACTCTCTACATGGTGTACGCTCTGTGGGCATCGGCACATTTCACTAATTAGGCATCGATTTAAAAAGGGACTAGACAACATATTGTGTTCTTTGAGAGGGACGCAACGGCCATTTAGTGTTGGACCCCCATTCGTCCGCAGCAAATGCGTAATGTGGGAAAATGGTGGATCTTTTTACGATGGTAGTACACCGCTGCTGGCTTGCCATTTCGCTGTAATTGATTTCCCTTTTTTACGGTTCGGTGAGCGCGGTCCGTGACGCGCACCACGCTTGAGTCATATAAAATTGGGGTGGGATTGGAGGGTCGGCCGTGTTATATTATTCACGTTGAGGGCACTCTTTTGTGGACTCCCAACGCACCCGAGCCCGTTGTAAAAACTTCTCTACAATGTATTGGTGAAAATAGTGATATTTTTTTGCAGTCTTTATTTTTGGCAGCCGTTATCCGATGAAAGGCAGACGAGGATTTATGTTTTTGGACTTACTCGTGTTTTTGGCGTATTTTTCGGTCGATGGACTATAGCGTATATTGATGAATAATTTCTGTACGTTTAACTCGACTCTCTTTTGATGCATTACATTAGAGTCATCTATTTATCCGTAGGGACATTTAATTTTTAGATCAACTTATTCACGCATCCAGTGTATCACTTTGAGTGATTTAATCACTAAATAAGAATAGTCATTTACATCGGATTTTAACCAATTAAAGTACCACCTCGTGATAAATAAACTGAAGTCTAGAGCTAAAACAAGCACTGATGTTATAAAATCGAATACAAATACAGAATGGACGTTTTCGAGAAACGAACCAAGAGCGACAACCAAGCGGTGGAGATTAAAAATCGTCACTTCATTTCTAATTTATAATCGCAATAGGGAACGGAAAGCGCGTGCTGGGTGCGTTTTATGGACACCAGAGGGCGCTAATGACGTCAAATAATTGGTGCTTTAAATGTAAATGATGACACACGCCAACCCCCTCAGCTTTATTAAACTACATTGGTGGTTTACGATTGTAACCTTCGAGCAAATTCAGGAGCAACGGCTTAAGACGAGGGGTCAGTTTCATGTTACAAGTTAAACGATGTTCTCCCCACGAAATTCATATGATTGGTACAAATTTATAAAA
This sequence comes from Parelbella ahira ahira, assembly GCA_018244795.1. Taxonomy (NCBI): domain Eukaryota; kingdom Metazoa; phylum Arthropoda; class Insecta; order Lepidoptera; family Hesperiidae; genus Parelbella; species Parelbella ahira. The sequence continues at coordinate 2,070 of DWME01009430.1, read as the reverse complement.
GTATAAATTTATTGTATCTACATTACTTTTTAACAATTTGTTTCAAATATAGCCGTACCTTCAAGTCATATGAGAAAGTCAACAAGTATTAACACCCAAATAAGTGATCAAATTATATTAAAAACTTAAGTATAAAAAACACCGTCGTATGCAGTGACATACAATACGGGCTCAGTTCAGTTACAAGCGAATAACAATTCACTACTCACTATGCTTCTTCATTTTTTTCCTTTGTACCATCGATCATATATTTTTTTGATTCTGCATAATCTCGAAAGGCACATTTAATACAATTTTCTGGTATATAGGAATCTCACCCCCATTGACTGTCGTAATAACCCCTGTTTGAAAAAAAATTTAAATTGCCAACGCCACGGGTGGCTTCTTCATAAAGGAAACGCCCTGGGGTCTTCTATCCCTATGATGGACAAGACAGCAGCGTAAAACGTAGTTCATTAAACATTATTAGTGTCTTGTAAAATAATTAATTTAATTGTATGGTTGTTTACACTTATATATAAACGACTCATAAGTTTCTTCTTTTTCGAGTGAATTTATCTAAAGTTGACGTTATTATTATAAAAATCGTAATAATGTTGTGACAAAATGAATGTTATTATGAACATTTTATTATTTTTTTTAAATAAAGATTCTTGAATTTTTGAAAATACAAGTAGCTAATAATTTTTGTTTGTTCGAATGAAAAAAAATGTTTTTAAACTCTCATTGTTTCACATCGTAAGTAATAATGAAAAAAGTTTATAATGCTCGGAAATAAATTAATCCGTTTTGCGTTGTATAAAAACTAGTTCTATAAAATGAGTTCGAAAAAAGAAAAACACGTAATCGACCAGAATTGACTTGTGATTTTCATAAAATTATATACAAAAGATATCGTTCACCAAGTCAAGTCTATTCTTAGATACCACCCGCCAGTCATAATATTTAACAGCGTTAATTACAACGAGTCGAAATCTAAAGCGCATTTCAAATTAAATGCAAATTTCTTGTAGCACTCGAAAGAGAGCAGCCATTCTCTGCCATTAAAACAATACGAATGCGAATTTAAATCACATTTAAATTTTGCACTTCGATTAAAAGCACCGGGAGGTGGGTCCGCGTGCCTAAGTGTAGAGCAAACAGCGCTGCCAGCTAACTTGGATCCACAGTGGACAGTCCGGTGTAACTTGGACTATATCTACTGAACCGATCGCCCCCTTGTACAACTTCGATTAATCGGCCCCCGGGAGGGGTGGGGTATCAGGAGAGGTTGGACGGTTTCATGTGATCCCAATTACTATGTGTTGAGAGCCAAGCCGCTTATGCAAATGACGATTTCTTGTGGACGTATCTAATGGCCCGTAATGTTGGGAAGGGGGGCGCGATGCACTTTTAGCGTCGCCGTGGGGACACGGCAACTGAATATTGATTTTGGTTCACTTACTTGTGTACAGGACTAGAGGCGATTGTGAAGAACAAAAATAACTTCAGCAGTTTGAGGTCTAAATTCTAAAACGTCCTTAAGATTTAGTATCCCATGTAGGTACTAAAAATAAAAAAAAAGCAGCGGACTTATGAAGGCTGATTAATGACGAGCAAAGAAATTAAATATTTGTCAACGTAATCTTTTCAACACTACAAACTTTAAAACACTAGATAAGCTTAAGAATGCACACGCTGCAAACTGAAGAACATAAATTCGCATATACTCGTATTTTATTTACTTTTACCGAACGGTTCGTTCTATAAATATTCCAATCGGTACAAATGAGGGCTGGCACATGTTATTCATGTTGGACTTACACACACATTTAAATATTACCCTTAAAAGTTCAACGTACATAGAAATCTGTAGAGAAATAAGCTGCATGCATATTTGAATATAGAACGTCTTAAACTTCTGTATAGATAGATGTTTGTCCTATTAAAGTAGTTATAGTAGGTACTCGTAGATATAAAAAATTGTAAGTTGAAGACAGAAATTTTTTACAATTAAATTTAGTATTAAGTATATGTAGTATGTTAAAATTTATTATTGACTATTATATTAATAATAATAATAATAATAAT
>DWME01009429.1:0-10934 GCA_018244795.1 Parelbella ahira ahira | reverse complement strand
ATAATAATAATCCTCTGGACAGGTACATAGGTGTTAAGTAGACGTTTTCAATAGCACTCTCCTTATTTTCGTGCAAACTGAGTACTTACAATAAGTAATACTTACTACATACTTACATACATACGAGTATATGTATATAATTACAAGGAAGCTAACAATGACAGTATTATCAATTTTAACATGAGTCAAATTTATGAATAATTGTGTTATGAGAGCCATTGTATTATGTGCATTGTTTCCGTCAAATACTCCGTACATTGTATTGACGCATCAATGAATTCATCATACCGCTTTTAGTTATTTGACAATTAATTCGTGTTCCACATTTATATACATACAACAGCATTTAATCTTTCGAAACTCTTTAAGACATGCTATTGATTTACATTCTTTTCAAAAGTTATTAGAAGAAAACATTACTACAATTGTTACGTAATTCCTAAATTCGTTCTAGAATGTATTTTATAAAAATATTTTTTATACTCAAACTGAGACCTACAGAAACCTGCGTCCAATTTCGAATAAACTAAACTTGTTTCTAAGCTCCTATAGCATAGCTATCCCTGGGGACTTAGTTGTAATGTCTCAGGTGTCTGTATATATTTGCTATGAAAAACGGCATGTAGGTATTATTTTGCACCCAGCGGATAACATTTCTTCTAATCTCCGAGGCTTAAGTATCAAAATAAATATCATTTGCTATGTTAATGCAGGCATAAAGCGAGAGGAAACTTGTACACCTTGGAGTTCCCCATTATATTCTCAAAAGAGTGTGTAGTTTTTAGAAATGCACTTGGTCAGCGTATCCGGCTACAGCTGTAAAAGTTCTAATTCTGCGAGAAGACTACTGAAAGACTAATAATAAAGAGAATAAACAGTTTATTGTTCTATCGAAAACATATTAATTTTACAATCGAATCATACTTATTGCCGCTGACTCGTTCTCGTTATCTCAACAAGGTGATTCCTATTTTTTTAATTAGTGATCGTCTAAAAAATTGTGAGCTTATTCCACTGAACATAAACTTCTTTACTTGGCGCTGCTCCTAGTGGTGTTGAGTATTCCCAGAAATTTCTCTCACATCAACTACGGGCCAAATATGTACCTACCTACGAGTAGCTCGCATAACATGATGAAAAAACTCGTCACATCGCAACAAAAAGCATTTAATTAAATTTAAATTGTCTATAGTGTCATCATACTCGACAGTTTTGATAATGTAACGGACCTATCTAAGTTTTGCGTTTCTGTTTTTGACTATGTTAGTACCTATTTATTATTTTATCCGCTAGCGAGTCAAAAGTATTAAGATCTGTGAACAGCCAGAACGTTTTCTCTACAAGACACCATTGTCATGACTAAAAAATCTAAGCGAAGCAGCCTTACAGGTAGGATTTCGTTACATAATTAAAATAACATCATTTTCCCATACCTCGCAGCCAATAAAGTCACTGAATAGACTAGCTAGAGCTGGCATGACATTGCCATGATGGACCGCGGCTCGGATAACTTCGTCACAGGTGTTCGCATGACGTGGTCCGCAAAATAGCTTTGACACACATGTAAAGTAAATAGACCACGAGCACTCACGCGTTCAAAAATACCGAACTTTTCAACGAAAGTATTCCCTATTAATAAAATATTGTGTACACTCATTTATTTGGTTGTGACGCATGACTATTTACGTAACAATTTCACATTCGGTGAAGTAGGGTTTTATTAATATCTTGGTTATTTTACTACATGGATCAGTAACACGTAACCTTTAAAAATGTTCTTTTAACGAAATCTCGAAAATTCTAAATAAGTGTTTTCGTTTTAAGTGTTTATGCTTAAATTAGTGTTTATGCTTAGTCATGTCAAGCTTTTTCAATATTATATAAGCTAAAATAAATAAATAAAATATTAAGCTATAAAATTAACCTGTCTTGAACTAAGAAGTAAGAAAATAATTTTAGCATCTGATTAATTAAAATAGTTTTAGCATCTGAGTGGCATCTGCTAACTACCTTGAGATTGCAAAGGTGTGCAATTTATTACAGTAGCTTGCCTTGTAGTAACGTTGAAGGAAATCATCGTGAGAACACCTACACACCTTAGTTTTCAATTAAGTTTTCTATGGAGTATGAAGTATGCCAATCCGCATTTACCCAGTGCACAATTAACGGTAACTAACTCACTTTTGCGACTGTGGACATAACCACAAGAAAAGTATTAGTGTATAGAATATTGGTGACTTATTAAATAAAATAAATAATATATACCAGCCATGAGACCGATGTCCAACAGTGGAACTATAAGTACTCGTGAATGATGATGACAATGTTCAATTGTTTACGCATTTTATTCTGATTAAATAAAACCGCACATTTTGAAAATATACCTACGTATCCAACTATACAGACATATATAAACATTTCTCTAAGACGTGTGAACTCTGCCAACCCGCAATTGGCCAGCGTGGCAGACAATGGCCTTAACCCTCATTCTGGGGAGAGATCCATGTGAAAGCAGTAGACAAGCGTCGAAAATAAAATACATATATGTGACACTAAAGCACGTTAATAAGTATGTTACATTTAATGTGAAACGTTCTAGCTAAAATTACAATTCAGTAACATGCGAAAACGTGAGCACATGTGCTTGAAATAGATCCCATACAAGCGCTATTCTGGTAATTGGTGTTTATTTGGCAGCTCCACGCGCAGACGCACTGCAGGAACCATTCTGACTTGCGCACAAATAAATACTGAAGGTGGTGATGACGTACACACTAAGGGTCCTTTCAAATAGATCGGCTTGTTGGGTAGAGCAGATTTTTATTATCATTAAAATAGACTTTAGGTCCTTTTAATGAAGTCTATTGTTACGTTTCAATTTTTTTATGGCAAGAGGATGGTCGAACGCCGGCTCATGTAAAAGAAATGTAAAAATATACTTTATTCGATTGTGCTAAAGATCGATATTAAATACGGCCAAAATCTGCTCTGCTCTCCGTTCTATACAAAAAAACATCCTAATACAAATTGTCAATAATGGATCGTTATAAACAGCAAATGTCAAAGGAACCATCGTGAAGTTAGGATGAAATATCCTATGTCTTAAAAATAACGATGCACCAGTTTCAAAATTTGTAGTATTTTTTCACAGGAAGTACCTAATTTAAAAAAAAAGTTAATAATTATCAACTTTTACTATTATCGACTATTCGATGTCAAATCACAAAAATAATACAGAAATGTCATACAGAAATAATATTTTTGAAAAAATATTATTTGAACGCTCACTATAGAAATATATATATTTTGTTGTCGCCAACGATATTAATCATAAGATAATGCAGGACTCTCTAAACAAGCGCTAGCGTGTCCTTACGGAACAATCATCGTCGCGTTTCCCACACATCCGTTCACCGAAACGGCCTCTTCTGGCCACTACAGGCTAGTCAGACAGTCGTGTTAAAAATAGAATAATAACCTTTTTCTCTTAAGTTTAAATTATGAGACTTTAATGGCACCCACGTGAGTGATCGCGATTTTGTAAGAAAACACATTCCAGTATAAAGTTCCGACGACGACGCGTGGCTACGAGCATTCCCGTTCCAACCAGCGTGACCTAACTCTATCGTATAGTAGGTATTGGGGAATAGTGCAGTGTCTAATAATTTTATATCCGTACATAAATTTTATATATTTATACAAAATCTGTCAGATATAAATAATAATAATTTACTGCATTTTCACAATACGAAAGCTGCAAATCAATCAGCCCGAACAAATTATATTGAGTTAAACAAATATAGCGTGAGCTCAATTTAATACAATTCCGAATCGATTTCGAACCGAATTCGATATCGAAACAAATATCATTAAATTAATTGAATGTCACTCCGCTGCACGGATTCAATTAATTATCCACACATCATTGCTTTGTGACGGAACATAAACAAAATATGAACATCGTATGAAATAATACAGCCTGCTTGACAACAAGTCGGAAAATATTTTATAATTATTTAAAACAATCCTATCAAGGATCAAATACAGTTCCTATGGGTTTTGGGATAGTGGTGTTATATATTAAAATATGTATAAAGAATGTATGGAAAAGTTCCAAGATTGATTTTCTCCGTAAACAGTATTACCATCGGCTATGTTACAACGGCGTGGTTGAATGCATTGCAGGCCAACAATAGTTATGACGACATAAAATTTTAAATGGCAAATTATACTTTAAACCACATTCTCAGAATTACTCCTATCTAATATTGAAACACTAAAGGATTGATCATGGTAACGATACATAGGTACATACATATGTAGGTACATATCTACTTATATATAACAAACAGACAAACAATCGACAGACTCACTTGTCCAGTGGTCAGAGAGTCTGAATACAAAACCGAACGTGGATTCAATTCATATTTGTGCGATGAAAACATGCATTTTCTCAGTTTAAACAAGCTGTCTGTTGACTTCCTCGTTGGTCGAGCGGTTGCAAGCGCGACTGCCGATCGGGAGGTCCTGGGTTCAAATCCCGGGTCGGGTGCTAAAGGATTTTTTTAATTTAGAATTTCTAGTAGTGACTCGGAGTCTGGAATTGTGCCCCGTGTATGGCAATAGGCTCACCACCTATTCCATGGGATTTAAACGTAACTGGTGAAACGTGGAAGCGTACTACACTCCTCTGCCTACCCCTTCGGGGATTACAGACGTGATGTTACGTTATGAGTTTTAAACAAACATCAGTAAGTATCTATTAATATGTACATTTTATACAGTGTATCAGCGTCTGGTTACTATAACTAAGGCTCTTTAGAACTTATTTTGTGTCTGTCTGTCTGTTTTTGGAAATGTCTCTTAACTATTACTATTGTACCTATCAGACATTGGCAATTTTTCATCGTAAATGGTAGGTACGTTCTTGAGTGATATGGTAAAACAAAAGCTTATGGGCAATAGAAGAACAGATAATAACTTCTAACTCCGTCGTACTCTCATAGCGTACTTGAATATTGTCTTCATATACATACCTACTTGAATATTGAGATTTGATATATGTATTTCAAAAGCTCTAGTGCGAATTGTCATTGATATTGCGAGTCGGCTCGATGTTGCTCCAGAACTTTTATGGACGCTGTAAAATTGTATGAGAATCAAAATTTACGAGTAGAACAGCGAATGGAGCTGTGTTGAATTTTGATTCGATTTCTGTGTTCACTTATGATTCATAGGTCCTATGTTGATTCTAGTGGATTTAAAAGAGAATGATATAAATATTTATGTAATCCTCGTGTCTGGTGATTTAGAATCGGAGTGAGTTAAGTTCTGTAAGACGTGTAATGAGTGCCAACCCACACTTGTCCGGCATAGCAGTCTACGGCCCTAACCCGTCTAATTCTGAACGGAGATCCATGTCCAATTTCTTGTATAGGTGTGCACCTATATATTCGAAAGCAAATCTCATAAATTTCAATACCTACGTATACTTAAAATTTCTACAACCTCAGCAATATTTTTAAGAAATACTACGAGCATAATATCTAATAAGATAAAAAAGTCCAGCTGCACATATCCGTATTTCAAAAGGAACGCCCGTAGAAAGTGTACTAACATAACAAGTCAATCAGCCGCCCCACTTAACGTGGAAACGTGATACAATACTTGCACACCACTCGCGGAGGATTATAATGGATGTTTGGCTTTAAAATACAAACACATACAGAGGACAGTACGTGTATTGTGTGGGGAGAGAGCTAAGTCTGTTTACAACTTATATATTCTACGTCATAGCAATGAAACTATCTCTCTCAATAACAACAATAATAGGAATATGAAAACATTTTACGTAGGTATAATATAAAAAGCCATTTGACTCCCACTTCGCGATTCCAGCCCACTGTGTTTTACGATTTGTTTTTTAACATTTTATGATCGACTAAACAGATATTAATAAAACTTTTTTTTGTATTGTAACGTAACAATTAAATCAACATCTAGGATAAAATTTATTCGACTAGCTACTAAATGTGTACGCGAAATTTATTGTAATATTTAAATGGGCTTTTTTGTGTAGTACATATTTAAGTGCTGTGTGGATCATTCTTAACATTAAAATAATGTGTAATAAAGTCATAGGAAGTGTAAACATCATTATTCTACAATAGACAGCATCGATACAATAGATACTTCACTGTATATCAAAATGTATAGATATGTGACTGACTTCGACCTGAGCAACAATTGCTTTTCGGAATGGCTGCTACATATGTACATATGTATATGAAGCTTTCTCCCGCGTCATAGACGCCGACAATCTACACGCTCACGTCTCTAATGTTTAAGTTTTCTATTAAACTTAGGAACCTCGTATTTCTTTTGAACTCCTGTATATTTTTTTATTAATGTCTTAACATCGTTACATCTACCATATTTTAAAGTAATCTTTACTTTTTACATAACATACAGTCAGCAACAATGAAAAGTACGAAAAATGATCATGTACGTCGTCTTAATATTCTATCGTGTATGATAATGAACCAGGCAGGAAACTGATTCAAAAAAGGATCTGTTCATATTTGAACATGTTAAATATTACCTTCACTAGTACGAGAGACATTTCACTCAATGGAATAAACCGAAAAAAGGTTAACATTATTAATATATAATATCGCAATTCAATTAGTATTGCCAGCATGTATAAAGTCGTATTTCTCCTTAACATCAGCAATAAGGACTTGAATATTTAATGCTCTAGAAGCAGCTTTAATCTTTAATAACGTAGGATTGGATGTACAGTAAAACCGAGCGCCAGTAAGGGAATTAAGGTCAGTGCGGTTCTTAAGTAAGAGTAGGTTTACATAATAATAAATGGAAAATAAGGCGGGGGAAACATTTTCAATGTTTCCATCCAAGAATTACAATATGAACAATTACCACAGCAACTGAACTGAACAAGTGAAGAAAATTCATGATAATTTATTCCCTGTCTGTTTAATATACATGAGAGTTTCGAGTTCGCAACACAAACAATATCCAATAATTTTCACCGTAGGCACAAATGAACAAACTTATATCTCAGAAATCATCCTCTGTTGTGTGTTTTACGCCATGTTAATTATATACGTTATTGATAATAGTTGCGACGGTATTTTTTATTTCAATAACCGCTTTCGTTCAGTTTCTTTCTATCGGAAAAATATTCGGGGGAAATATTTGTCATGTATTGTATATCTTCACAGGCGACGGCCATTTTATCTTTACGTATATTTTCACATACCTAAGCTGAGGTTTTTGTTACCTTTATTGCCACAACGTTCCTTTGAGATTTAACGTTTTTGTTATATCTTTATATTTCTCATTAATTACTCGTTTAAAGACGCTGAAATTTCTTTCTGTCATAAATATGTAGCTATATTAGAAATTTGGTGTTTACATTTTAGGTATACCCGAGCTAGTGACTGGGTATCTTCTCATAAACTGATTACACTAAGAGATGGTGTTAATGATGTGTGTGAAGTGTGAAGATAAATTTAAACTATCTGAACTAAGCTTAGAGGATTTAAAAATAATGTCGTGAATACATAGAATATTGCCCTAGATTCGTATTTCCAGTTATTAAACTATTATCGATCTACACAATGTAAGCTCCACCTAATGACAATATGGCGGCTACGTTACAAACAGACTTCCTAGGAGCGAATGATTCCTAACTTGTTTAATTCGCTCTGATTAATGTGAATGAAGCATTGCACTCAATAATTAGAGCCCGGTGAGCGAATGCGCTATTTCTAGAATAAACGAATTGCATAACAAATGACTTCATGACCTGATATTTCTATAAATTTCAATTTGACTGCGATGTGAGGTGATATTTTTTCATTAGCGGCATTTAAAGAGAAATAGTCGATCATTTCTGCGATTTACAAAAGTATTTTGGGATTATAGATATGAAAAAAAAATAACTTTTTCCTCTATTGTGATACAATTTTAGGTGATTTCGGCAGCCTACAAACACCTAAGTTTGTTCTCATATAATTGAAAGATACTACTTAACTAAAATTTATTTGCATCGCCTTGTGCCCTAACGAATGGCTTAGAAATATCTACCTGAGTACATATATATCTGTACTTATACATATATATAGTTTACCAGCCATATGATTACCATAAGCTCTCGTGATGCTTTATTTTTGAATCCGTGTGGGGACATTACCAAAGAAAGTATTATTATTAAATTATTATTAATATCCATCTGCCGCACGCTCACACCGGAAGAATTAACACCGCTAAAGACAAGTTTTACTTTTTATTTCTTGTCTGTAGGTACTTAATTGAATAACCGTTACATTTTTATATATGGACATGTTGACGTATAAAAAAAGCCATTCGGCAACCGCTGCTGTCAACCTGTCAATATTTCATAGTGATATCATACATTTTATTTTTCGTTTGCATATTAGCACCGTTTGTTTGACTTGCGTTGAGATTTCCATCTATGACAAACGGAAATACCTCAGACTTCAACTTAGTACTTGGAATAAATAACAAATCTATACGGTAAATTCAAGTGGAATTGTCTTTTGTTTTTAAATCTCAATTTAAATATTCCTGACGTCATGATTGTTCCAAATATATATTTTGAATACAAATTTTACTATCAAATGTTTCGTGAGTATTTATGTGAGTATACACATGATTTTATACGTACCGGTTAACTCAGGTGGATTTTTTCGGGATATCCCGACTAGTTTCGAACCTGTACGAGATCCTTCCTCATGAGCTCCCACCGTTTGCAGGGTGGTCCCGGTGGAGACTTGGGTACAAATGGCTACGTAGCCCCGACCTATTTGACAGGTGACCTATATTCTTGCGTTTTACTTGTATAAAATAAAATAATATTTATTTAAGGGTTCTGCAACCAGAATACGCCTATTTAAAGATGAACAGAATGTCGAAGAAACACTTTAGGTTTCTAAGGATAAAAATATTTAGCACTATGTGCTCTCCGTCAACTCTGTAACTGACCTGACATGATAATAAAACACCATTATCAACGACAGCGTGTTTCGTTCCACATCTGGATATACATAAGCTTCCCCTCAAGGGATTTTACCCACAAACCAGGCATGCGAAAGGTCTGGCTCGCATTCCACTATGCTACTCCTATATGGATGATGGCAGATACTCGTATTATCCTAAATAAATAATTCGTTCTCGTCACATTACGTTACATGTTTTCGTCACATGTTTCAAAACGGACAAACTAGGATTTCACAGTGTCATACAAACTGTTCGTGTTCAAACATTATACAGACGGATTTTTAAACTCTGCATATATCTACTTATGTATATTTAGTTGTTATCATCGCGTCCACGTCGTAAGTCCTCACTTTTATACTACTAATGAGCTAAAGAATCTTAAATACCTAATCTCCAGTGTATGCACGTACATACACAGCTCCTCATATCTTTAATTACAGATATGTTAAGTCCACAACACACATTACAAAGTCGTAAACATGTAATGTTCTTTCTTCATCTTCGACTGTTTAACGGAACTGGTTGAATAAAAAAAAATAAAGATGTCATATATAAAAAATTTTACCGTTTGTAATTACGGAGAATGTTTTGATATTGAATTATTATTTCGCCTTGTCCTTATTTTTAATTGAAAACAAGGATCGCAATAATTATCGCGAAAGTTTATCATCGAAAAATCTAGAACATATTTCAATGAATATACTTATGTAGGTACGTGGGTGTGCAATTGGACGTGATGCGCGGACAAGGGTCATTGTCCACTCTAATTACATTTGTGCGGTCACCACTCACCTAATCCCGTTTCTGCTAACTCCATTACATATAGAGTTGTGACATGCCCATACTATTCTGGGTTTGCAATCAAAAATATTATCCTAGTGCTCTTCAGTTTCAATTTCAACTGTCTTAACTTCTCAGTCACGAACTGGTAAAACTTTATCATCTATTTATGTTTATGCATGTTTATGCAATATGTGTGTTAAATTGACTTTTCTAAAACGGACAGTCAGTCTGGCCTTAGTATACAAGGTGTGGCCGGATTCATCTAAATGTCAGATTTGTTCTTAATCACATCAAAGACGTACAAATTGCATACAATATATATAATGATTTTATTGTTAATATCTGATTCGCTTAGACAAGCATAGATAGTATATACGACTATATGATTACAAAAGAAATAAAGATGTACCTACATACATACGTTGTGTTGCCCGTACTTTAATACAGCTGCTGTAGGTACGATATGACGTCACGCCAAAGACGATCTCACTGGGTTGTCATAGCAACGTCGCCCGAAGCCATTGTTTCCATTATTAAAATGAACCTCGCTTTTGCACGTAAAATACTAATTTCATTAATAAAAAAATAGTTGTTTGCAGTCAGCTTCTCATTTAGAAATATCCTCGGTTTGTTTATGTGTTTAGCTATGAATTTACGAATATCGGATGTTTAATTAGGTAATATATGACAATCAAATGGTTATATATAGTAAAAGTAATAAAACACCCAATATTCGTACACGTATAATCATTTGCCTCACAAAATTCGATATTGAATCTAATATGATTTTGACAAAATAATCTCAATCAAGTATCATTACCTAATTCAAATGAACAACATATTCAGAGAGATCCTAATGATGGTTATTCAAATGTAACGTGACGATATTTAAACGTGCAAGGTTCATTAAAGCGGTATCTAGTATCTCATTGGCAACTGTTCGAAATAATCGTTGATTATCTGCAAGTCAGAGTGGAGCTACGTTTCGAATTACGGTACATCTGTGTTAATGTTATAAACACTTAATATTATATCGTCACGCCAGGTTCCATTCTGGGTAGGCAGAGAACACTGTGGCCCAATTGAATATATACATATATTTATAG
>DWME01009428.1:0-10935 GCA_018244795.1 Parelbella ahira ahira | reverse complement strand
TAATAAAGAGTATATGTAGTACGTAAGATCGAGCTCAGTGGCGTGCTATTGGAGAGGCCCACATACAGCAGTGGACGGTGACGGGTTGATAGTGTAGGTGTGTATTCCACGTAGCTATCACCAAAATGGAAAATCGAAACTCGTACCAATATAAACATTTCTTAATGCCACGTGTCGTTCGCAACCGAAATGCCGCGTTTAGCGAAAAGCTTTCCCAATGTGGCCAATTCCCGTCCGATTTTAGTGGCGAGGGACAGAAATTTCGTTCTAAATTACGTTAAGCGTTAGTACACGACTTGATTTCAAAATTCCGTGTGAAAAATCAGTTTATTTTTAAAATATAAATCATATAATGATATTTTGTTTGTAATCCTTATAATATAAACAGTAGCATACTAGTGGTTTGATATTCTTTCTCTTAATTTGTCTAATAATTGTCTGTTAAGATCGAAATCACTTGCTTTAACGGTGAACTTAATATACCGTGATGAAACTTGTACACCTGAAGCTAAATACAAATTTACTAAGGCGTGTGAAGTCTGCCAGCTGCACTTGATCAGCGTGGCAGGCTACGGTCCAAACTTCATTCAGAGAGGAGTCACGTGTCCGACAGTGAAACGATAAAAAGGTCGGAAAAAAAATCATTCTAAACTCACAATTTTGGATACGAATTCCTATTGGAACATTGGAACGTTGGGAACATACTCCACAACGCTCGCGCTGTAGTGAAAATGTCTCGTCATCATCACTCCATGAAGTGTATTTAATTAATTTTAATATGTCCAGAACTAGTGGTTATTACTTAATGGGTGATAATTAAAGATATGAAAGCAGTTTTTGAAAATTAAGGATATGTTTTAACATCGTTTTATGCTTAGTCACCTCAATATCACTCAGTTACTTACTGACGTCGATATTAAATTTGAATACAACAGTAGTCTTCAAAGGTATTAATATGAATTTGATGTATTATTTAACTATTACTATTATTATTACTAGTCCCATACACAAAATTATTATTATTAATAATATGCCAAATAAATAATTTATATCAGAAATAGCATCGTCCATCATAATTTTATCTTCGGTACCGGTTTTATCTGGGCGGCAATCGCCAACGTGTTTTGGACGTTTATTCGCAAAACTACGGTTTACGACTTCAGTCGTTAACATTGATATACTGGCTCCGCCCCTTTTGTTATCGCGCACTGTGGAAAAAGGGTGTCTTTGCTTTGAATTTTGAATTTAAGTTGTACTAAGGTAAAAAATACTTAATAGATGAATAAACTCTTTGAAAAAATATATTAACATAACATCATGCCTGTATCCCCTAAAGTAGTAGGCAGAAGCGTGTAATACACTTCTACGATTCGCCTGTGACGTTATAATTCGCATCTTCGTTCTTATTGCTAATTCTCCCTAACTAAATAAGTTTTCTAGAACACGACGTCTAAGTCTTTTTTTAGGTCTTAGTACCTACCAGTACGTATACATATGTACATGACAACTTCTTTATTTAACTCTTTCGAATGTTTTTGATTCGGAGAAGGGAACTATACATTTCTTTATAATATTTCCATCCAAATCTCGTTACGTATGAGGGTCCGAAGTCCCAAAATGTATAATACAATCATCCACGAATTTTTACATACATTTATCCAAAAGACTTATTTTTACATCTTGGCTAGGTTATGATTTTGTTTTGTGCCCATATCATCTTTGTCATCATCATCAGTCTAAATTCGTTGCTTGCTCGTAAAAACAAGTTATACTTTAAATACTTTGCTTAAATTAAAATCAATTTCATTATTATATTTGAGGTAAATATAACTATTAAATTGGATTAGTCAACTTTTATTAAACCAGATATATTATTCCACAAAAGATAATAATAGTTCGTGTGTTTCCGACGTTGGTTCGCAAAACTGGGGTTTATGAGTCGAGTCGTTAGCAATGATATAGCGAATACACTCTCTTTGTTTTCGTTATCCGCAATAGAAATTATATTGTTTGGATGTAAAATAGATCAAAGAATGTACTGGATTGAAACGTGACTATCATCGTCATTATCATTATCGTCGTTATCATCATCGTCGTTATCATCATCGTCATCATCATCACCAGCCTATTTCCATTCACTGTTGGACATGAGCCTGGACACTTTCGCCTTCACTAAGCTCGACCTTCAGTTCTTTGCTTCCAGTCACTGCAAGCCACGCGTATATCGTCGCTCCACCTAGATAAAGAGCGTCCTATCCAACGTTTGTAACCAGTACTTAGTGAACAATAATTACATTAGATTTTAGAAAAGAGGTGGTAACATTGACCTCCTTCTACTGCTCGGCGAAATAAAAAATATTTAATTAATACGTACCACCTGGTGTTTCTTTCTTGATAATCGGGAATCGGGAAGATTTCGAACCATTAATTACGTTGCTCTGAAACAAAGGAAATTGGATTTTTATAATTTATTAGAGAGGAAATAAATTTGGAAATTATAGCAGACGAAATAATAACTGCATTGTAATAATACCACGGTGTTGATTTTATTATCCTTTATAATAACATTTTTGTATAAAAAAGGCATCATGATTCGTTGTTTTTGTGCACTGAACCCATTTGGTTTAAATTTACCATGGAATAGTGCGAAACCTTGGTGAGCATACAATGATTTAAGTAGTTTTTATTTATATCAGCCCCTAAAAAAGTGAAATATGGGTTGAAAGATAATACGTGAATTATTAAGTTACCGCGCGAAACTTGCGGCTGACCGCTAGTGGTTGCGAAATAAAAACAAAATTCAGAAACAGCAAATAATTAGTTTGCAACGAACTTGTATCTAAATAGTTTTACGCAATTTATTCAGCCTTTTGAAGTGATGAGATGAAAACAACTTTACTAAGAGCTTCTTGCGTACCCTTCAGACGTTATTATAACGAGTTGCGATACTTAAAGACTCAACATTTGTCTCCATTAATTTTAAACGTTCTTTACTATTAAAACGATTTTCTTGGCATCTTTTGCCATTTTTGTGACTAAAGAGAGCATTTAACAGAAGCTTAGAATAGATTGGAGGGCGGCGTGCTGGAGGTATCACAGTAGTCTTTTGTTTCTTAAAGGAATAGGTCGGAATTATTGTAAATTAATTTAAAAAGTTGGATATCCAGAAAGAAGCAATCAAAATTTGACCTTCAAAAGTAGACCTTCAAAAGTCAAAGTAATATTACTTTAATTTCGAGAACTAAAGAGATTAACTGATTATGTTCTACGTTGAGCCAAACGATCACTTAACGTAGCTAGGACCAAATCACCCTTAGTGCCATCTCTGTTATAAAAATGTAAATAAAAAAAATGTTGATTATAAGTCTAATTCAATCTACCCTCGTTTCAAGATTTTTTTTATAAATATTATTCTACAATATATTAATATAGACGAACCAATGTGATAGACATAGGTCCCAAAATAGTTGAAGTAGCAACGGGCAGGCCACAGCGCTCGAGTTACCGACAACCGATAAGGAAGAAAATTCATCGAGTGGCGACCACGTGTCGGTAAAAGGAGCGTAGGTCGCCCTCCCACCAGGTGGTCTGACGACCTGAAGAAAACAGCGGGAAGCTGCTGGATTCGGAAGGCCCAGGACCGGATGGAGTGGGCCGATTGCGGGAAGCCTATGTCCAGCAGTGGACATCAAGAGGCTGACGATAATGAAGATGATAATAATGTAACTTCTATATAAAATATTGAATTTCTATGGACTTTCTTTATTATTCTCATTCACTTCTTGTAAAAATAAAACAGTCTGTAAACTAAAAAGTTTCGAGAATATCTTTTCCAGTGTACGCTTTGAGTAACAACGGAAATGAAAAAGTGTAAGATGAGGATGTTTTTTTAACATTTTCCCCACAGGTCTCATTGGGAAAGCACGAGAAATTTCTTTTTTCTGTCTTACAATAATCTTGTCGTCAACTTTTAATCCATTTTGTACAAAAGCTTCTAATAATAATAATAATAATATTCATCTAATCATGTAATCCCAACTAAGCATCAAGACAGCATAAGATAAGGTAGCCAGACGGCTGATAAATTACGTACATTTGTATAGATATTTTTACATCCAGACATGGAACATCAGCGTATTTTACTTACATACACAAACATCACTGGATAATTAAGTGATATGGCAAATGGATCTGATGTTAAGTGGTTGCCGCCCCCTTTTTTGTCGAGGGAGAACTTCAAAAGACACCCTACCTCTTGGGGGAGATGATAAAGTTATGTTGGACTTTTATCTACTATAACCAACTCGGCTGACGCTCTACGCATATACTGATACCCACGTACATTTTTTACACATTGTTGTTGCCTTTTATTTGGCGTCCCATGAGAATTATACTGACCATATCTTAAAAACTGCCTATTCGGTCGACTGGTTGCCAACGACACTACTGACGCGAAGACCTCTCGTCTTGGATTCGAACCCTGGGTTGTGGGTACTATTGGATTTTTCTAATTTAAATTTTCTAGTACAAATTTCTAGTAGTGGTTCGGAGTCTGGATATGTACCCTGTATGATAAAAGGCTCAGCACCTACTCCATGGTGGAACCTAAACGTAACTGGTGAACTATGGGAGTGTACTACGCTTTTCGGAAATAACACGCGTGATGTAGCGTTTTTTATTTTAAACAACCGACAATATCTTATGAATAAAGCTCAACCGCCTTTTCGTGAGTAATTTGCGATTCGTTAGTGATTTCTAGGCAAGGTATGATAGTTCCCTAGTTAAATATGGCCACTTCTGTCTTTGAGAAGTAGTTATCAAAACGATGTAAATAGACTGTATATTGCGAGTGTTGTTACCCGAATGTCAATAAGTGAGAAATGAGAAGATATTTTTTCTCAAGTCACAAATGTGGATCACGTTCTGAAATCACGTCTATATTAAAGTGACATCCGATATGCGTGCTTATGCATAATAGAATGACGCAAGCAAATGCAAAATAGCCATAATAATACATAGAAGTCCCTTATGTTCCTGGCTGTGGCATTCGGGTCTCCTATCCACGCCATGGCAATGCAACTATCCTCAAATTTGTCAGACATCACCTTAATGGCACGTTCCTTTCGAATTGTAGATATAATGGTCTTTTATGTTTGTCCCTTCGTATTTAGAAGTGAACTTTATTATAAACGCCCTACGAGTGAGAATTGCACTTAATTTGTAATTGGTTGGTTTTAACGGTTGCGCCATCGCTAAATATTCGCATGAAAGCTCTTATTTATACCTTTGCAAGAACGAAAATGGCTTGACAATAAGAGTATCAAACACATTCTCGATAATTCCGCTTTTCAGGGAATTTCCACGTATTTCGACGGCGATACAAGCAAAAATGCATATGGCATTACTAATTAATGAGCATCGCAGTTGAGGGTTGAATGAATATGGATATTGGAAAAGGTTATTTTCTGGTTACAATACGATGAAAATTGGCCAAGTCATGAGTGCTACTTTAGTATGTAACAAAAGTAAGCCAGAACGATTCCACAGTAAGACCAGTACAAAAGCAGCTACAATTTGAGAGCTTGAAAGGAAACATTAAAAAGCTCGAGCCACGGTCTGTTTCAAAGCAATACTTGTACTTACTTAGTATTCAAATAAGGGTCAAGCCTTTCAAAAGTTTGTACAAGTACTTAGTATTACCCTTTTCGACCCGTATCGGACCCAAAACTTGAGATAGATAAGATAACGCTGTAAATCTTAAGATAAAAATAAAGTTTACGGAATCAAGTCCATTAACTTTGTAAGTCCGAACACATATGTATATTCATGTAAGATAAAATCAGCAGACGAACAAAAAACAAAGTTGGAGCAGATAAAAATGATGACATCGTTGCAAATAACTATGAGTCTGACAGTCGCCGACAGTTCATGAACATTATTGGGTCAGTAGGAGAGTAATTACATGCCGAAGGTCTGATCGTAGATGTCAAACCACTTGCATGATTAAACCATGTCAAATTTATAACAACAAAATATAAAATTTCAACGGGAAATGCTGGAAATGATTTCAACAGTTCTATTTAGAAGTCCGTGCTTGGTAAAACTTTTTATAGACGTAACAAACAATGGTGATGAGTTACAGATATACATAGGTGATGCTGTGATAGTTTAAGCGGCCGAATTTTCAACTTCTGGTTCACAGTCGAATTTTGGCTGGACCATCGAAGAATATTGGACCTAGTTTTCGGTCTAACCTTCGTTGACCCTGTTTCTCAATTGAACGTTTGATAATCCAGCCGGGTGTTTTCTCTTCAACACTATCAATATTGTAAATGACCTTAAATTGGTATTTCAATATCCATCAGACAAGCGAACTTCATAACATAATAAAAGTGCAATCATTTTTTGCGAAAAGATAAACCGAATATTGGAATTCCACTGAATAAAATATATGCGAATGTTGTGGCAAAAAATTATACGAGTAATATTCATAGTAATCAAAAACAAACGTAATAAATCACAGCATACTGACTTTTAATAAGAAATATGATATTCTGTTTGTTATTTTTGAAGAATGAGTCCATCAACCTATCTATTATTCCATATTCGGGACATGTTACCTATCATTATTAACAGGTTTATGTCAATTTTGCCTTGTTGCTAAAGTTTGCCTTGCAGTTAATGTAGTTTTGCAGGTCATGTAGACTTCACATGCTTTGAAGAATAACATGGAAAAATTTAAGAAGTGTCTGTCTCCTCAAAATGTTTGCCATCATACTATCATCACATAATATTAAAAGTTGAGGAATGACTCACTGATGTGAAACTAAATTACTTTAATATCAAATCTGTATAAAGGAAATAAACAATATCATGCCTGTATTTCCCCATAGAGGTAGACAGAGGAGTGAAGTACATTCCCACGATTCATCTGTAATGTTGTACGTCTTACTATGGAAGAGGGGGTGAATTAATTACTATTCACCGGGTACAAATGCAGTCTCCGAGCTACTACTAGGAATTTGAAGATAGGAATACCCAACACTGCCCAAGCATTGAACTCAAGAACTCTCGATCAGCAGTCGCGCTTGAGACCTCTCGAACAACCAGGTAGACATTATTAAATCTTATACCTGATGTTTATTGTCCACATTGTTACAATAAAGTAGTGCGAAAGTTTGTAAAAGAATGACATTATTAAAATAATAATTTCTGTGTTATGTAAATGGAACAGTCCTCAAAAACGTAAGACTATTTATATTTAAATAAGTAACCAATTTCAGCAGCATTTGTATAGTGATTTTAATGTCGTGCTTAAGATCTGGAATCATTTGTGTGGTGGGAAAACCTAACAATATTATAGGAAAATTGGAAACGGATAATAGTTAGGTTTACATGAACACTAGAACTATGCGGTTCATGGGAAGCTTCTTATGAGAACATAACTTATTAAAATTAGCAGCCTTATATACATTCTAAGACACTTTCAAAATAGTATAGCAGATCAAGTAAAAGAGTTATATTGATGATAAGTTTTGCCAATTTATACTCAAGAACGATATAACTATGCTTGACGTGTTGAAGAAATTACTAAAAGTTTAAAAAATATAAGGCATTAATTTGCTTAGTAAGACAGCTGCGATTCAGTTTAACAGCTTAAGGAAACTTTTAAAGCTAAGAGAAGTGTCGGAGAACTTAAAGGAAGATGGAGGGACAAAAAAATGGCGTAGTTTGTCTTAAAAACTTATTTGTTTTTCAATAAAATATTTTACCAACTGTTCCTGTCGCGTGCTGTAAGCGGCACTAGATAAAACTACGGCTGGGCAAAATAAGAATATAATTGTATTGTTATATGAGTCGTGGACCAAATACAGATATCGGTTGATGGAGGAATCAGGGGTGTTTAGAAACCAGCGTGTGTCTGTCAAGTGACATGCTGGACATGCAGCAGTGGACGGGATGAAGCTGAAGATGTGTTCTTTGCCTATAGCGTAAGGGATCTGGCGCTTCTATATAATTTTATCGATATTATTCAAAATGTCATAGATAAAGATGTTAATATAAGAATTGTCAAAAAGTTACAGGGGCAATAAATTCAATTCAGATATAATTTAATTTCAGTTCAGCAAAAGTGTTTGTTGTGCTGGAACTTATTGGCTTTTGTTTTCATACCATCGTCATCATTCCAAACTCTTTTATCGTTCCTTCCATACGTTTCGCGTTAGACACGGATCTTATCTCAGGATGAAAAGTATATGTATTTATGTATGTAAAAACCCTTGCAACAGAGTATTTCGTTTCAACCACAGCCTTAATGCCCAACAACATTTAAATTTTAAAAACTCCATCGGCAACGTCAACCCAAAAACGGGCCAAGTGTCCTCCAGTTGCAATTGCTGAAACCCACTGCCCTGAAAATTTAGATTCAAACGAGTATTCAGATCGCCGTACCCGTAATGCTTCACCTCTGACGACTCTCCTCCTGCTTCTCGACGAGACCTGGTTTGTAAAACGCCACTATTTTGTTCGCGAATGCATTTGTTTTATTGTTACTAACTAGACACTATTGTGACCACTTGGCGTACATTGAGAGTGTCAGAAGTATTTTGAATTAGAACGAAATGGATTTGATTCTCTTGTACGTTCTATATCTAGACCCTGATAGTATGATTATCAGTGCTACCATCACAGCAAATTGTTGGAAGGTTTTGGAAAACTAGTATATTAAATTATTTGTCTTTGTATGTACATAACACATTACAAACATATATATGTTACATATCAATATTTTCTAGTGTATTTCAAGTTTTTTCATATATTCATATATTATTATACGTATTTTCACACCACATCCAAATATGTCAATAATGCCGAAAGAGAAAATATTATATCTCTAGCCTTCTAAACCTCACGTAGTATTCTGTGTACGTAATTAAAAATAACTAAATTATCCAAGCTAAACAAGAAACATAATATATAGCTTATAAGGATTTCAGAATTTAAGACTTTTTATTTTTAATAGTCCTAGGATACGTCTAGGCTAATGTCAACGTGGTAGTTTGGACCTATCCAAATTACACCATTGTCCAGCAGTGGACGGGAGCAGACTGATGATTATGCTGATAAAAATAATAATGATGATGTGATGATGAAATTACAACGAATTGATTAACGTTTCTATCATTAATTTAAAATATGGTATATCAGAGAAAAATTTTGAAAATTTGCCGCCTGTGCATGAAAATAAATCCACCACCTGTTTTATGACGGCTCGTACTAAGTAAATTATTAAACATGTGAGTGTATAACACTTCTCTGCCTACCTTTCCGGAGGTTACTGCCATGATGTTACATACAAAAGATCGAATTCAATAAAAACCTTGAATATAAAGGTAATGTCGTATTAAATCGAGCCATAAAGATAAGTTCTTGGCTTCCCAACCATTATAGGCTGAAGGCTTCGAAGGAAATGGCGCTTCAAATCACCCCTGACTACATCCGGCTGGACCTCAGCAATAGCCGATAAACGATGGTTCCTATCATTACTTCTTTCACCCTGCAAAGCGTAATAAAAGGGCCATGAGCTGATATATTTCCCGCGTAATTTTGTAACATTACCAGTTTCCGAATAACCATCACCTTGTTTGTTTGTTTGCACACAATATATTGTTGTACGAGTAACAAAAGAACACTGTAATATTACTCAGTAGTAATAAAAAACTTAATTAATACTTAATCGGTGTTGCTAGTAATTAAAATTTTAAACAACGTCAGTATGGTTAAGGTTCTACATCATCGTCAACCTTATCGGACCATTACTGGACACGGGTTTTATCTCCGATGGGGATAAGTTATTATTCGAGACACCGCTGGCAAAATGCGGATATATTACATATGTGGGTTGGTTACAAAATCAAACGTTCTTTAGTACTTTTACATTCTAGTACCTACCTTTTATAGTATTGGATATGTAACGCTTGCTAATAAATATTTAAAACAATCTCGGTTATTAACTCATAAAAACGTTGATCTCCATTTAACATGTCATGGATCTCCTAAGTTCCTTGTTAGACGAATTTTATGTTCATTTTAAACCTTATTTGTGCCCGCATACCTGACATATTGTTGGTGATAAATTTTGAGCTTAAATCATTGCCGCGAACTCGGTGACCCTAATACAAGCTGCGTCGGGCTTTTAATTAAGTGGCTCATTTTTTCTAAATATAACGAAAACATAGTATTTTGTTCGTAACAAATGCCGTGCTTGAAATTTTAATCGATTTTATAGTTAAACGGTCAAAGCAGATAAAGATATAAAAAAATTCAATCGAGCCGTTTCACCAAATTAACGTATTACATCAAGTTACGTAAACGTTAAACGTAACATCACGCCTGTAATCCCCGAAGGGGTAGGCAGAAATGAAATCAAGTTACGAATTATATAGGTATACAACCGGTCTGTTTCTTCTTTAATAATGATGAAGATCGTCATCGTCATTATCAGCTTCGTTACGATAATTATCATCACAATGATCATGATTATCATGAATCCTTTTATTGTTCTACTCTTAGTCTTCTTTAACAGTAAGTAGCGTTAATTCTATAGTCCTTGTTCATATCATTCGTTTATGTTCGAGTATAATTACTGTTACACACTATAAGTAAATGAATAAGCAATGGAAAAATCCAATTAACTGCGGAAACATTTTAAATTTACTTAACTTGAATAGTTCAACTAAATTTCAAATTTAATGATCTATTCGAATGTATGCAAGCTCAATTGAGTCTAGATATCAAATGGGTCACGTATTACAATATTAGATCTTCAAACCCTAATATCTTTCGACGAGACCAGGGTTTTTGTTATTTGAAATGATTGAAATGCGTAGCGTAGGATGTAAAATTTTTATTTGTGACAAGTGCACTGATCATGTT
>DWME01009427.1:0-10935 GCA_018244795.1 Parelbella ahira ahira | reverse complement strand
GTTTAGTACACCCCCACGTTTCACCAGTTACGTTTAAGTCCCATGGAATAGGCGGTGAGCCTATTGCTATACACCGGGCACTGATCCAGACTCCGATTCACTACTAGACATTTTAAATTAGAAAAATCCAATAGTACCCGACCCGGGATTTGAACCCAGGACCTTCCGATCGGCAGTCGAAAAAGTAGAACTATTAAAAAAATGATTTTAAAATAACGATGCTCTCAAATCCTTTTACTCGAATGTCATCAATATCTGTACCGCACACTGCTCGTACAATATAATTGATCTGAATTTTCTCTGCATTCGGACTTTTTAAAATCCTCACAGCGCATATTGAGTGAAGTATAATCATAAATTAAATTACATCTTAATTAAATTTCTGACTTGATACCTACATTCATATAAAAAATACATTAATGTGACGAGAATAAAATTATTTGTGAATATAGGTATATTCGACTTTGATGTCGATGGACAGTGATCAGGTAGCGGTTCAGAAATGAAACAACAACTTGGTGGTAAATGTACTTTATTTATAATTTAACAACATGGTAGATACGCCATTTTCAAACTCACAGCGAAGTTCATGTGAAAATGACCATCTCTAAACATTTTACATAACTAATTGGGACCTCTTAAATAAATGTAACAACGCCTTGCAAATAGTAAGAGACGAACGTATCGTTAGCGAACAAGCCTTCTATATAATGAGACTACTAAGTGATAGAAGAGACAGTGTGAACAACAACTAAATTACCCATACAACTTTTTAATGTCTCCCGTGAAGGATACCGAACTGAAAATCATCGTCAACAACAACGAGATTCGAAGAAACCTCGATCCAATTTTATCACCTAAAACATTTTCAACAATAACCACTTTACCGTTTCCCCCATAACTCTAAGTTATACGCTGAATATACTACTAACGTTTGTTTTCATAACAATACAACATATTTTGAACCACGTTCATACACGACAATGGTTTCACGAAATACCTTAACGTTTATTTTCTCAAAATTTGTTTACATGTGTAATATTTATTTATAGTTTCAATGTAGGTCAATTTGTAACTTTAATACTATATGTCACTAATATCAAACGATAACGCTCTAAGTGTATCTATTAGCCAAATATATCTACTATTTTAACAAACAGATTGTACATTCGAGAAGATAAGTGTCATATCAACAACATCTGTAGGTACTGATGTAGTGAATTTAAACATCACTTATAACCTCGAAAGTACGTCAACATTTTCAAACTTCGATTATTATTTTATTCGACCGTTAAATAAAAAAAATACTCGCATAAATCCAAGATTTTGTTTAAAAAATATATCCAAAGCGCAACAACTTGTCTGTGGCACTTACATCAGTTCTTTATTCAAATCAATTTTTCTACAATTCGGAAACCTACAAAATATTATGTTTTGCGTAAACTTGGTATATTAATACTGTTTTTTTTGTAAAGAAGCTCTCGTGTCAGTGTGGTGGTGTCGTTGTCTCTAAATCATCTACCAACTAGTTAGTATTGCAGATTATCTGGTTTTCAACGGTTTCTTCTACAGAAAATCACGATTGAGCGTTAATAATATGTAGAAGAATGTTCAACATCAATACAATTACTGTCCAAGAAAAATGCTATATATATTATTATTTAGATTTTTGTGTTTTATAGCATAGTATGTTTATATCCTCAAATTTAAAATTGATTTTAACGTGTTTATTATAACGCTTTTTATTTATTTTTCTCGAATAAATATTGTATTGTTATGACTTCGAGAAAACCAGATTTATTTCAAAATGATACATTTATTACATACCAGAAATGACAGTTGGATTTATCAGTTTTTTTTTATATATCAACAAGGATATGATCAGTTTTGTTTTCGGCCATGAGTTTAAATATTCTTCGTTGATATTATTGTGTAATTTTTGGCAGTGTAAAAGGACTTCGCTTGAAGCGTATGTTTATAATTAATGTTTGATCTTTTTATGCATTTTGAATCTTCAATATTCCCGTAAAGTTACATTCCCATTTTGTATGCCTGCCTCACCAGAATGTAATAATCGTGTCATCTAAGTGATATTTAATAAATAACTAGTGCAACTATCAACTAAATGACTAACTAGTCAAAAATTCAACAATTCGTGTATTAAAATGTACTACTAGTTTATAACTCCTATAAAGTCAGTAAACGATTGTATTACGTGAAAAGAAATATCAACTAAGCATGAAAATATCCAACTGGTAAAACGTTTTGTGTCAGTTTTAATGATTGAAAGAACAGTCTGTTGGTTTTTTAATTGTTGAACAGGAAGCAAAATGTGTATAATATTTATTAAACTTAGTTGGTATTTTGTTTCACATGAATAATTTCGAGTACCCAACTTGGAATGGTAACAAGAATCCGCAGAAAGATATAGAGTAGAGAACGAGACTGAAGAGAAATTAGTCTTTACCAAGTGCCATCGCAGGCCAAAAAGTCATACCCCTACCAAAATGATCTAACTGAACATACACATATATAAATAGACAACAATAATAGAGTATATAACATTTACCCTGAGTACAAAAGTCATAAGATCAATCCAACTGATTTTGTCGAGGAGAAAATTCTGGAAATTGGTCATAACCTTAAAATTATTTCTAAGGGCGTGTCAAACAATGATCTTCGTTTTGATTTTACAAATAATTTACAATTATTACTAAACTACACGTCTACCTTGTATAAACCTCATTACAAATTCACTATATTAATAATCAAAATTAAATCGGTTTGTCCGTTGTTGCTTATTGCCAAAAGGTGTTAATTTTGAAAGAGAGACGGGTCCGAGACTGTGTGTGTAGGAGCAATAGTTTAAATTGTACAGTGATCGTATAACACCGGTATAATAAATAATCATTTTTCGATGAAAGCATCGAGATAAATGTTAGCAATACATACCTACGGAAACAATTTTAACAAAATACTACGAAACAAACAACCATTTGATATCACCCAAATTCCTTCACAACATAGCAGTGCTAAGCGACGTTTTAACTATTACATTCATCTTATACTATACAACGAACATTGAAAGCTTACGTACAAACACGACAGCTTCACTCAAGCGTCTAATTGAGACACATTAAAACACACAATTAGACTTATGACGAGAGAACGACACCGCAATCACTTTTCAAGAGCTTTTACACATTCATGCAATAAGTGTTGCCATTACATTGCCGTCAGACCGGAACAAGTCGTTCATTTTAAATTAGTGACAGTTAGCGAGAATAATTTAACGTTTAGCGCTATATCTAAACCTCGCTACGTACCAAAATAATCTCTAAAACACTCTAGGTGAATGAGAGTCAACAACGAAGAGTACAGTTTAGATCTACGATAGAGAAACAGGAGAGTAGGAAGTTATTAGTAGCGTAGGGAAACCTTACATAATATTGAAATGGACAGACAACTGACAGAGGTGAAGTATTATTGGTCACGTAAATAATACAAAACAGGTCCGAAAAAACCTTAATCCTATTATTGTTTATTCCGAATAACTACGAACAATCATTTATCTAGAATTGCCATGCACATGTATAGAACTATATTGAAATACATGATAAACCTAGTCTAAACACACGTACACTGTGAAGGTTTAATTCTATACCTTAGTAATATAAAGATTGTGAAGGTTTTAATGAAGGAGGACGGGTCTTAGATATAGAAGAACCCAATGGCAATCTTTAGTTAGATTGGAATCTAGGCGCAATGGTAGCTACGAGTAGGCGTGTTGAACATAAGTTCCTACAGAAACAAGCTAAGAAAATATACATATATATATATTAATGTGCATTACAGTGCGAGAAAATATTTTTGAATCTTATACATCAGAAAATAGAGTAGCATTCTCAATAGACGATCAGAAATTATTGTTGTATTTACATTTGGGTGTATATTGAATAGCTTTATATGATCTGATTCCGCGAAGATTCACGCGAGGATAGGGTATAATTGACTGGAAAGATAGCGAACGGAACATGCCAAGTAGTCAATATGGTGAGCATTGGTGGTTAAATTAATCCATATGCAAGCGTCACTACTATTAAACTATTACGCGAAATTATTAAGAACGTAACATTGGAAATACATGATGTGCTGATTACAAATTTATCTGTCGAAAGATTCGAAATCTACAAGAGATAGATGATTGCTTATCCGAGTGAAGAAGTATCCGAAGCGGTGATGAGAGAGTACGTGATAAAAGAGTCAAGATAGATCGAAGTCAGTAAAGAAGCTAATGTGAGAAAATCGAAGGGCACGAGCGGTCGGGCCGCGTCGGCACACAGCATTAGTTTATTTTAATTTATATATCACAGCTTTTGACGATAACAAATCTTTTGCATTTGCAGCTTAAACGCGGATTCGAACGTTCGAACAATTACCTTTAACAACATCACTAGACCTCCACCGCACTGCGACCAGCGTCGCGTGGACGTGCGGCGCCGCTCGTGTATTTTGTTAGATGATCCAATTACTACATCGTGGGATCAGCCAACTAACTTCACCTAAGCCGTTATTCGCTCGAGATATCCGATCGCGCGACGTTAACTTTATACCTACGCGTAAAACATCGACAAAACTTTAAACACTGCTCTCACTACACTAATTTCGTCAACGGTAACACAACGAGAGGTACGGTGTTATCTACAACTTTACAAATACTCTAAACGAACATCGATCTTACATTACGACATGCAAAACGAAACGGCTCAACGATAAGGCCGCTGGGCGCGACGCTACCCGCGCCCGGCGGCAACAGTTAACAATATTGTACCTATTTTATGTTCGATGTGGGTTTTAAGGCTAGGTCCATTACAGGTATGTACACCTAAACAAAATACACTGACACAATATCGATTACACTGCATAAGCACGCATGCAAAAGATTTAGAGGCAAAAGTCGAAGAGTCGAAGTGGAAAGGAGCGAAGAGCGCAAGCGACAGACCGCCGGCGTCGGGCGGGACGTCAAGCCGATTGGAATTTGGATGAAAACAAATATCACGACCTAATACATTGTTATTTCAATGTAAGTCTCGTACCGAAAGATGAGAATAGATGAGAGAAGGGAGCTGCTCAGTTTGAGTCGCCTACACGCGTGCTAACTTCTTAAATTACGATAATTCCCTCGTTTTAATTAATAATACACCGTTCTAGTTGTATTTATATTTATTTCCACTTTACACTTAAATAACAATATATCACAAGCATCGACGTGTCAAGCGGTTCGTGCTCGGGCGGCCACCCGGTTGTATAGACTTTTTGACCTTACGTTTTCAATTTTCGTGTCGGTTGTTATGGGGCGCTCTCCACGATTTCTTTTATGAATGTATAAAAATATTATTGCTCATTATCAAGCACCAACGCGCCACTAGCCAACTACGTTCCGAAAAATTTAAAATTCGATTTACTACAAAATTGAGCGCCGATAAATGTATGCGACTTTCCTGCTGGGGTTTGGGGGGTGGGTGAATGTGTGAACGGGTGTGATCGTCGGTAACAATGAGCTTAGCAGCTACATCATGTATTCGGGTAATATATAATAGGTTGGCAGTTTGCACCGCCAGATGACACCGCTGCCGCCGCTCACTGCATCACGCACTTGCTCTCGATTTGCGACTTCAGTTCGTTCACTTGGGTCTCGATGGTGTTTTTCAGTTCTGTAACACACAATCAACAGTTAAACACTTACGACCTCATCATTCCACCACTCTCAACCCCGCTCATAGTTCATTTACATATCTATCACTGTTAATCTATTCGTTTATCACTTTTGCCATTCTATTCATCTGTCAATTTTCATTTCATATCTGTCGTTCAACAACTTATTAGCCGTCATAAGACTGGTTGCTACGTTACTAAATTACCTCAAAATGGACACCCAAATAAGAAATTACAAATTTAAATAGATTGACCCGTAAATTGTTATTTTTATTACATTGTCACGAGGTAGTCAGAGAGTACCGAGCGTCAAATATGTATCTTAGTACTGACATTATTTTTCATTGTATGCTGCCGGTCAGACGTACGACGGTTTCTGAGACCTTAGAAAACATACGTCAGAAAATAGAATAGTAAATGACATATTATGAAAACAACTTACTAGTGAACTCATCCTGGTCTTCGAGCTCCGCTTCGGCAGCCAACTCCTCAGGAGTCTTCTTCTTTCTCATGAGCGGATTGTCAGGCTCTTGCTGTTGTTGCTCCTGGAGTTCCTCCTTCTTAGGGATTTTGTACTAGAAGCGGTAAAAGAGTTATCATTAGTATGTGTAAATTAGATTATATGAAATCCTTAATCTTAGTTCTTATATCTTCGGATCCTGATTTCGTAACTTGCACAAAAAAAATATTTTTTTTACAATCAGAATGTTATAACCAAAGAGTAGTTAAGGGTTAAATTCTATTTTCATATACATGTTAAACACCATTTCCGTCATTGTATGTTTTGCCTTGTTTCTCCGTACCGCGCCTTTAAGATAAAATAATGGGACAAAACATGTATACACAAAATACTGACACATGGTGTAAACGTTGTAATTTTATATTCTATTTTTAAACGCAGATAATAATGACTCTTAGGAAGTATAACGTAGCCGGTGAAACATGACGTCTCTGCCTACCCTTCCGAGGATATACAGGGGCGTGCTGTTTTGTTAAACAAAATGCATAAATATATATTACAGGGAAATATTACGTAACTAAATGAAAATTAAAACAGTGTTACCAACGCATATAATCTAAACGCAGAATGTTTCGAGAACACACTCGTCGGTGCAAAGCGGAAATTCCTCCGCGGGTTAATCGTTTTGAGTCGTCGCCGTAATTATAATAAAACAAGTGTCGCGAAAGCAATTTCCTGCTTTATAGAAATAGAATTTTCAGAAAGAAAACAATTATTTTTATTACATTCCTCTGCCATACCACGTTTATTTTTAAAACTTAGAAGTCAGAAGTTTAGGTAACTATGAAATTTGTTTTTTAGATTGAGTTTCTTTGCTATGCCATTATATTTTTCACTAAAACCGACTTGAAATAAGAAGATTTTTGTGGTTTATTGCAGTCCAAGCCGAAGTTTAATGTTTATTTTCTCAATTGTTGAAAGTAAAAAACTATTTTTATTGTTTCATTTTAAATACAGCGTTGTAATCATTTTTTAATGATCCTTCGTGTTGTTTTTTGCAGTTTATTCATATATAAATACTAGTAGGTATAAAAGAAACAGAAGATCTATTGAAAGTACAAAATTTCCTGAAGTTCTTTATTTCATAATTTTTTGCTATCACTTTTATCGGACGTCGAAACTCATTACAACATGGCGGTTGTCTTTATAATTTCCCAATGGACAAGCGGCCGAACCAGTGTTGCCATGCTCCAGTGAATTGAAGTTGCCATTGTAAACATATCTACTGAACACCTCAGAGAATAATGAGCGTAACAAAAGGAACCGGATTAATCGGTGTTTGTTGGTTAATTAAACTAACTAAGATTAACCTCTGCCTACCCTGTAAGGGACTTGGCGGGAAGATATGTATGTGTGTAACTAAGATTAATTAAACATTTTTACAATTACAAAACATTAAAGTTTATATGTAAGCGTATGAACATGAATATAACTATAAAAAATTTGACAAGAATTTTAGATACTAAGTGTCAGGCTACGTGTTATTGTAAAAATGTCCTGATTTTAACAATTATGAAATTGTGGTCTCAGTCGTCCCGGTTTCAAATGTTCAAGGTAATCTTTGGATAATTACTGTACTCAATACTTAACAATATGAAACATTTTAGATTTAAATGAGAATATAACTAAAATTATTCAAGCTCTGGTACTTTCATAGGTTTATTATTTTTTTTCTTCTATATCTTTATTATTACTATGTATAACGATTGTAACGAAATAAAGAAATACAAAAATACCCGTAGAAAAAATGTTCGAGTTTACTGTCAAAGTGCTTTAGTAAAAGAAAATGTAAATGGAACGAAGATAATATCAAGTCTCTGGTAACATTGCTTATCATACAGCTCCAATAAGAGGCTTAATTATCGCGGTACAGAATATTATACTCCAATGATCCTCGCCAATCGGCTTCCCCCTGATCTCCAATGCAGCGCAATTTATTTTAATTTGAGGATTTTTCTTCGCTGCCCTCCCCTGAGACTTCATTAGGTGTTCCTTCTTCATGACAAATTTATAAAGTGTAATTTGCATAAATTTTCGTCATATTTCTTTTGATTTTGTTTTTATAGCAATTATGTATAAGTATTTTGAAGAAACGGCATACCTAATTGAAATGTTTTTTTTTTAATTTGGCCTAATAGTCTGTAAATAAATAATCCAAAATGGCCGCCGATTTCTTTCATAATTTTTGTTTAGTCCGACAATAAATAGGAACAATTTTGTGTACTGTAATATTAAACGAGACCTACCTAAATAATTAAAATAAATTAAATAATAATAAATAAATATAACAGCGCCTGGATGTTACTAATAGTGTAAAAAAGATCTGAGTTATCTTCAAATAATTTCTAAATATGTTGTACTTCAATTCTAAATCCTAGATATATTTCTGTATTGGGTGTTGTTTTAACAGTGGTATGATAAAAATCGATCGGTCAAACTTTACTATGTGGGCCAAGTACAAATCTTGTTCTACATTAACATAATACATTTCACAAATCATTTCTAAGGAATCCTCAACGTAGTCAACTTTTACGTTCAATAAAACGTCAATGCGGTGGCTTCGTCCTCATTTAGATACGTTTCTTCTTTTAGCATTCTTAAAGTCCTCATTAGTAGGGATTTTTCTATAATAAGCTCACAATTACTGAGACGTCTGTCTTCAAATAGGAATACCGGAACTTCCTGTGTAAGTCCAATATGGCTTATTATTTCTTATTCTTGTATAAATTTTGTTAGGTATTACCTATATTGTTACGCCATGTCCCTTACTGGGTAGGCAGATAGCATAATCGATGTTTCATTTTTTATTAAATTAATAATAACAATAGTGATCGGCTGTATAATTTTTTATTTAGTCTTTTATTGTCAGCAGAGGGGACAGAAAACAAAGTAACAGACTTTATCAACATAATGTTTTGAATATTTTTATTCAAATTAGAATGGTAAAATTAAATATATTATGGTTCTGATACAAAAACGTTACATTATAACTATTATTATGGCTATCTACTATTGTTTTCATTTTCGATCACAATTTAGACCGTACAAATTACGAAGTGTTATCATTGACACTTATATCATTAACACGTTTATCCTTCTTCTGCTGAACAAAAGTCCTCTCAGATCCAGAAGGTTTAAGGCTAAAGGTTTAAACCACCAATCTGACTGTCTGGTCTGAAACACAGTAATTACTCCTACATACTCATCATTTACAAATGTATTAATATAGTAAAACGAAACAATATAATATAGGGATTATTAACAGGGTGAAATGTAGGAGAACACTCTTATGCCCACCCGTTAGGGGAAATAATTAGGTTACGTTATGTTAAAACAATTAATATTAATTATATTTATTATAATCCTGTTACCGACTCGGAGTCTGAATCCCTGCCCGGTGTACGGTAATAGGCTCAACAGCTATTCCACGGGACGTAAACGTAACTGGTGAAATCTGGCGGGTGTACTACGCCCCTCTGCCTTCCCCTTCGGGGATTATAGGCGTGATGTTACGTTTTTTACGTTATACTAAAGCAATTAATATTTATTATAATGAATTACCCGTAATTATGTTTAAAACTCTCACGTAGATATTAACGATTTTGTAATTCACGGTATTTGGAGGGACGTAATCCCTCGGGACCCTTGGATTAGGTGTAATTAATGCAAGTATGATATACGATGTTTTGAAATAAAACCTCAAATTTAATATCCTATATTTGGCTCCCGACTTCGTTCAGTTACACAGTCCAGTATATGACACACAATACATTTCAGTCAGTCGAGTTTTTCAACCGATTACTTGTAGATATTATTCGCACGATTATTCGGTCAGTGTCTGGATGTGAAATTACTAACATAACTATAAACAAAAAAAATTGTAGATGAATTTATCTCTTGTTCAGTTTTCCTAACATAAGCTCTTCCAATGTGGGCACTGTATGGGGATAGTGTTTGAATTTTCTCTAGGTATTATTAATATTATTGTTGCAACTGTAGTGATACCAGATAAAAGGTTATGAAACGAAAAAAATAATCTCCTCTCCTTCTAAAGCCTCTTCTGATTCTTCTTCTTTCCGATTCTTCAGCAGATGAGTAATGCTCAAAGAAGTCAACCTGACTCGATTAGGGAGTCGCGCGGTCATACGGACTCCCTACTAGAGTCAATTTAACATCCATGAGCTGACATCCTGCTGGTGATAGTCTTGTTTCTTCTTTTATCTTCTGTTCTTTTGTCTTCTAGTTAAGAAACTCAAAGTTCATGTATTAACAAATTAAAAAGTACTTTGTAGTATTTTATTAATAACTTCTAATGAAAAATACCTGTTATTATTTGTCGAAGCAGAAAATAAGTATGTATTTGATGGAAAACCGATTTTCATTACTGTCAGAGCTCAGAGTAAGCTTAAGACCACTGCTCAAGTCAGGATTGGCAAATCACGAAATTAAGAAAACATTTTGAAGAATAAAATCGTACAGGTATCCTCTAAATGTTTTCCTTCACAATTACAATTCATAATTTAATATTTGAAATTTTAACCAATTTTGTGACACAGAAAATTATTTTAAAAGAAATAATTAACATTTGTTCCCGTGCAATATCCATCATATATTTGAATTATTTATTGTTCTTTCAATATTTTTTTCCTAACTTCAAGCTAGGTAACAAAGGGTGGACTTAACGGCTAATGACATCGTCT
>DWME01009426.1:0-10938 GCA_018244795.1 Parelbella ahira ahira | reverse complement strand
GCTTCTTCTCCATAGCGAGATATCTTCCGAAGCGGTGGTAGTTTCATTTTGACGTGCAAAAAGTGTTCTATTGAACCGATTTTGAATAAATGACATTTGAATTTTGAATTTGAATGATAATATTAGCCCTAACATGTTAGACTATAGTCAAGTAAGCACTTTGTACCTTAACCCATAAGATATTATAATAATGTCATTTTTATTTAAGATTGAAATCGTCCTAAAGAAATAATCTGATTGGGACATTAAATGGAAGAAGGAAATATGCGCTTAGGATTATTATCAGCTGATGGAAGTGAATAATGATCTTTGTTAATCGTGACTATTTAAAATTTGTCAGTTTAACCATAATTTGATTCCAAATTATTTATTGTTTCGCCCGTACCAATATAAAATACTTCGGTAAAACATTTATTTTTAAAGCGTAGGAAAGCGTTCTGTTTCTTTTATTTAACAAACATTTAACTATTTTTATTAAAAAGTGTTACCGCCTCAGTGCGTGTGCATAATCTGCATTCAGGACAATGATTTTATGAAATGTCATGTAAGTCACATTCAACAAATCAGAAAAAAACAATTCAGAAAGTTTGATTGTCATCGTCACGCGTATTTTCTTACCTTGGAATTAAAATTTAGCCAAATACATGGCATTTAATGAAGACTACAGAAACTAGTTTGAAGATTTCCAATAACATATCTGTGATATATTTGAAGGTGAATATTATTTGAATATTGGGAATTAATTAAATAGTGCGAATGTTACAGAGCGTAATAACTTCAAAGTATATTTACGTATGATATTTCGCAGATTATCTAAAAATCGTGATTACGTCGAGTCAGTTAACGCGCAAAACGAACAGTTGATTAATTTGTGAACGTTTCAGATGAGTGAAGGTGAGCGTACCTTGGTGGATAAATCCGAAAGCAGTTCCTTTGAGGATTTGGCTGCTGCTGCTGCTCATGAAATCGAAGAGGCAAAGCTAGCTGAAGCTGCATCAAAAGAGAAAGAAAAACAAACAGATCCTCCAGGCCCAGTTGACGAATGGCAGGACTTATTAGGGTCAGGCGCAATTCTCAAAAAGGTTAGATTTTCTCGTTTATTTATTTGTTTATCTTTTATAAAACCTGCTATTCAATAAAACAATCCGCTTTGTAATAATATTTTGTAAGACACATTAAAAGTAAAATGTTTTGGTTACTTCCGCATTCAGTGCAAAATATAAAGTGAAATTAGACATCTTTTTAAACTTAACCATTATTTGTTGCTACGATCTTTCACTTTTCTGAATATGTCTGATGGGTACTTGTTGGTAAGATATCATTGTTAGATATGGACATAACAGGTGTCATCTTATTATATTTTTGTAAAGCCAAGTATAACCAACTGAATAGTCTAACCAAGAAACATTGGCATCCAAGACACTGCATATTTCACGACTATCTCAAAAATATTTTACTATTATATTAATCAATCAAATGTTATTGGACTACATTAGTTTTTCATTCAGTTGATGATGCCTCTATTATTATTATATCATCATGCCATGTCCTTTATGAGGTAGGCAGAGATATCTAGTGCTATTTGTATCCATGATTATATATTTACCAGCGTAACTCACACACGTTTTTGGGATGGCATGACTAGTTTCACCTGTATGAGGTCCTTCCTCATGAGCTCCCACCGTTTGCAACGAGGTAGCGGCAGCGGTTGAGACTATGTCTTACATTCCTCTGCCTATTCCTTCAGGGATTACAGGTGTGATGTTTCATACAATATGAAAAGACCATTAGAGATTTTGTATTTGTCTCACTGTTTCCTATGAAATTAGTATGATGACGTTAAATATAACTAAGTTTCTATTGTGTGATTATTCAAATGAATGATTGTTATTAACAGATAGTAAAAGCTGGTGACGAATCAGATGGAACTCGACCACACAGAAGTGATATTTGTAGAATAAGTTATGAGGTGAAGATACGTGATCACAATGAAATTTTTGAAAAGAGGGACCACATCAAGATATACTTGGGTGATAATGAGGTAAATTATTAATAAGTTTCTATGTGATTTATATGTTCTGCTTATTTTTTTCAAAACAAATATGGGCTTGCATTTTATGTAAGTGAGGTATCAATTAAGATGCTAGCTTACAATATGCTTGGTAGCCGTTATTCTATTAGAATTTTGACTTTTACCCATTGGTGAAAACAAGAGACTGGTAGAGTTTCACTTTTTGGCACTACTTGCTCGCAATATATAATTTTTAAAATAATTAATTACATTATGTAGCTGATATATTTATACATAACTGAAACACGCTATTCTGATTATCCATTGAGTGTAACTATTCCATGGTAAGATATTTTACTGCAAATAGGATTGCACTTGATTGCACCACTCGATTCAGTTCAAATATTTTTGATCTTTAGGCATGCAATGGACTAAACAATCGTGTCCTTGATAACTGTTACTTATCATTCTCACAAATGTGTCGCCGGCTGTATTAATTGAAATCTTGAATGAATTATTTGCTCAATCTATTTATATTACATTATGAAATCTATTAAATGACTGTATCGTTTATATGTATAACAATATTTGTATCTGACATAATCAGTGATATCTAATCAGAGACACCTGATTGCGCTGTATGCAATAAATTTAACTTCTATTGTTATAAGTTTGATTCGTTTATGTGTTGATACATAAACCCAATTTACATTTAATATATGGAGGTTTTATAGTGTTTTAGTAATAAAGATTAATGAGCATTTGTCATTTGGACCTCATGTATTTGAGGTGAAGAATCAAAACAAAATTTTATATTGCATGTACTATGACGATTTATATACATACAAAATAGTTACCATGCAGGAATGTAACTAGGCTGGATTACCAACCGTCAATAAATGTATCTTGCAGCAAATATTAATTATCAGGGACCAGGCTGTAAAAACAGTCATTTGTTTATTTTTCTCTTTCTGTTACTTCTATATGCACCTCCTAGGATTCACATTCTGTGAAATAAATATGGAATTGATGCTTTAAGATAAACATTTCTGTATCTTGGTTTACATAATTATTTTTATTAATACACCAATTCTTGTGTGAACTGAGGAGTCTAAGTAGTTAATTATTTCCCTTCTTCAGATCCTTCAGGGATTGGACTTAGCACTCAAGTTGATGTACAAAGGTGAAGTTTGTCTACTGCAAATTGCACCCAGATTTGCATATGGAGAAGCTGGACTTCATCCTGGTGACAGCTTGGGTTTGATAGGAGAGACTGATAGCCCCTTGTATGAGGGTCCAGTGATAGGACCAGATACTTGGTTGGAGGCAAAACTCGAACTCCATGACTGGTCAGAGGAACCAGAACATGACACCTTACCAATTGCAGAAAGAATGGAAATTGGGTAAGTTTTGGTTTATTATGTTCTTGCTGACAGAATGGTTCTCTTTCTAATATTGCGTTTAATATATAGTTTTAGATTTTGGAATAGATTGTAGTGTGTAGAGAGTAACATAGGGTTGAAATTTAATTGCAATATATTGGCCAATCTGATTATGTACATAATTAATATTACTGATTAATTTTGACAAATAAATCTGTCTTTGTTTACTATTGGAGTATATAGGTTGAAAATGGTTCATGTTCATAGTACAATATGTCCATATTTTATAATTATCAAAATAAATTTATATGTGTATACAACAAATGTATGCCAATGTTACAATTTGTCCTTATCTGTTTCCTCTGTCATAGTTGTTTAGATATTAGTAAAAACATCTATATGCATAGTATATTCTACATATTGGAGTGATATATTTAGTACTTGTGCTAATTTTTATCATACATATTACATTATTTATATAGTTAATTCACACAAGTATATAATGAAAAGTGTTAACAAGAGTGTACTGCATAATACCTATTAGATGACAGTGTGTAGGTATGTTATATTGGTGATGTTGTACAGGATTATTTATAGATGATTTTTGTATTTGGTATCATATTATTGTAAATTAAAATTATTCAAAGTAAAGTATAGGCTAAGTGTGTACATTTTGCAATATAGGAGAATGCAGACAATTGACTGATAAGCACACACATTTTCTAATTTGTAACATCAATTAAGAATTAGTATTTGTCTTCGTTATTAGTGTTGCAACGAAAACAGCTGAGCACATGAGAAACTAGACTGATGTTTCAATTTAAATAAAAAGAGAGACTGATGTTTTAATTTCAATGAAAATAAAAGGAAGGGTGTTTCAATGACACTAACTTATCATGATGCAGTATGTTTTTTTTCTGGGGATCTTGGAGATGTCATTACCTGTTTCCTGTCTGATTGATGCCTGGTGAAAAAAAAAAATAGGAGACTTCTGATGCCTTGCAAAAGCCTGGTCAAATCATTGTTAACTAACCATTATTTAGTTATTGTTGCTATTAAAAGAACTGCTATTGTGATTTAAAATAATGTTCAAGGCATTTAATTTAAGTGCTGACTTTAAACCAGAGTAATAATAGAACTACATATATCTAATCACATACCAGTATTCTTAAGGGGAAGTTTATGTTATTTTTAAGTTTATTGTCTTGATCAACAACATCCACAGCTCTTAATTTTATCACGATACATACATATATTATAGTTCCTCTCACAGCCCATTGTAGATTTACAAACGACACATAAGTTGTGTATACATATAGCACATATATGACTGTCCCTAGGCTTACTGTTATTTGATATTAACAGTAAATGAAACAAGTGTTTAACATTTTGTGTATGTATATGCAGTGTGTCTATTGTTAATGGTTGTGCTGGATTATAGGACCCGTCGTCGCGCCCGCGGCAACTGGTGGTACCGTCGTGGCGAGGCGCAGCTGGCCGTGCAGCTGTACCGACGAGCTCTCGACGCGCTCGACGAGAGCGAGGGGGGCATCTCCGATCCCACGCCCAGCGGTGAGATGGCACCCACTTCGGACGCCCTGCAGGTAGGCCTCATATAAATGAAGCATCACTGCACCCCCATAACAATATTTATTCTACTTTCTTGAAAGGGTTGTGCGGTATTCAAGCACTGTAATGATTTGTTGAGCTATGTATGTAGTTGTGTTTACAATATGTGCAATAAATTAACCATCGCTGACGGCTCGTTTCAATATCCGGAATTAATTGATATTTTTGCTCTGGCCGCAGTTGAGTTGCTGGTTGTAAGTTGGATTGCATTGATATTTTTGGTGATTGTTTTGTCTATTCCTAGCTGTTCCGATTGCCATCCAGCTATAGCTATCCAGTTATCTAGGATTTAAAAGTGTTTACGTTTATACATTTTTGTTACTTGTGTACGGGGTTACTATTATAAATTATTTGTTACTTACAATAAGAGTATAAAATTCACGCTTGGAAAGATATTAAGCAGCGCTTATCTTGAAATCATGTCTGATCATGCATTGTTTACCATTTACAGTTCACTGTTTATTGTGATATAATAGTATCTTTTGATGTACAATTTCAGGCGCTGCTGGAGGAACGTTTGCGTGTACATAACAACATGGCTGCCGCTCAGCTCAAGGCCGGCGCTTACGAAGCCGCCTTGCAGGTATTGCGCTGTTGCATTTAGAATACCTACGGCCACATATGATTTGTATATATAAAAAAAAAACTACTCATTGTAAGATATATGTATATGAATATTGATCGAGTTAGTGTTATACATTGTTTTAGTAGGAAAATAAGGGTAGCGAAGAAACTTTTTAATTTTAATCGTAAAATAAAGAATAGAAACGGTGAGCGCGCATGTAGGAGTGGTGGTGTCGCAGGCGGTGTCGCTGGTGCTGACGTGCCAGCCGCGCAACGCCAAGGCGCTGTACCGGCGGTCGCGCATCCTGTCGGCCATGGGCCGCGGCGCCGAGGCGCTGGCCGCCGCGCGCGCCGCCGCCGCCGCCGCGCCCGGTACGCGCACTACCCACCGCCTCTCCCCCCGTCGCTGGCCACGCCTCTTTTCTCACTATGAGGAGGGTTAGGGCTGTAGGCTGCCGCCCCGGCCCGATGCACCTTGACAGAAACGCTTATATACTTCAACTTAAGTCAGTTTAGTACCAGGGTGTAGCTTGCCCATGACCCGGGGGGTGGGGGCGCAGCTCTCTCTTCTTCTGACTGGCTGGTGTCGCCCTTGCTGCAATTTTTTTTTGTACGTATCTCAGGATGTTTTCACACACAGCTGACTGATCCCAAAATCGATAGTCACTGTCCTGCCTAGTAAATGAAGGTGAGTGTGACCTATGTGGTAAGATCGTAGACTGAGTACAGACCCACAAATTAAATTGCAAGTAATTTTTATCAAAAATTTTTATAAGTAAATATTCATGAAATTCAAATTCAAAATTTAATATCGGACAGATGACTCTGCTGCCCGTAAAGAACTTCAGCGCTGCGAGCAGAAGGCCAACAGAGAACGATCGATGGAGCGGCACCTCGCGAAGCGTATGCTGGGCACAGCCGATCAACCTAAGGGGAGCTCCCCCGATAAGAAACCGTCCAGGACCAAGGTAACGTAATGTAAAAGCTTTGCTCTCGCATTGCCACGCTAAGTTTGGGTGCTATTTGTGATATGTTGCTTTGACAAATACAATTATAAATATGCATCTCCGGTTCGGTGGAATAACGATCTTCGAAAGGCTGCACACAGATGCTAGATGGGACAAGCCTAGAGCAGGGCGCGATGGCGCTCATTGGGGGAGGCCTATGTCCAGCAGTGAATTGAGATAGGCTGATGATGATGATGATGATATATAAATATGGGGCAACTGTGGAAAATTTTTAAAATAAGCGATGTAAGTGATATTTATACTAACCACATAGGAAAAATATTCCGTTTTGAAAGTCATATAGACTGATTTTCTGTGATCAAGTTATTAAAATAATTTCTCTTCGTTACATTGATTTGTAGTAAAATTTTATTTCTCACATTTTAATTGTTATGATTCAAATAATTGATTACATTTGTACAGAAGAGGAGTACATTTATTTTATTTATGATATAATATTACAAACTTACAGATGTTGGTGTGGGGCTCACTGCTGCTGAGCCTGCTGGTTGGAGTGGCCAGTGTCCTTGTGTACCGCTACAAGATCCAAGTTCATTGACAAGGCGTTATCCGGCGTTTTCAAACTATAGTGCATATTATAACCCTAAAATGTTTCACATGGTGATGGAACATCCAATCAGTACCTACTTTAGTGCATATTGGCCATGCTTCCATATAAAAAGTTTTTTATGATGCATTCTTGTTCCATACCAAGCATTTGCGCATTCCGTCTTTGCTTCCTATATATCGGTCGCTTATATTTTTAATAGCAGATATTTATACTATACCGAACATAATTATGGCTAGAGACTAAATGTGTACTTAACTTAGCTTGAACAGGCACTTTATGTTGGCTGCTCATTGTACACTATGGCTCATGGGTATGCAACAGTACCAATAAATTGCAATTCATGATTCAAGAAGCCCATGATTTGTGATCTCCTATCAGATGAAGAATAAAATATATGAGAAGTTTAATCTCTAATCATAATTAAACAATACAGCGGCCGAAGAGACCATAGTGATAAGACATAATAATATTAACAAACTTAGACTGTTTGCAGCTACACACTATCTATATGTAATATTTACCTCAACTTTTCCATTCAATGATTGCTTCCATCTATATTCTACTTGGGAAACTTTTTACCTAAATAACGATTGCACTGTGACTGTTTTAAAAAATTGCTGAAAGAAGTAAAACATTATTTTGGAATATATTCAGATCTCTATTAATGTCTAGTGGAAAGGAGCTGGAATGTTTTTCAGCTTACATCAAGCATCCATAATGTTGGCAAAACTATGCTAGACTGTGTTTTATACCTTACATATATCTGCCAGTCTTATTGTCTTTTGATGTCAGATTATAGAAGGCCCTTTGATTTGCCAATAGTAGTTAATTCAGCCCAGCAGATGAGATACTAATGACAATCTCTACACTAAAATATGATATAATAAATGCATGTACATACGTGCATTATAACAGGGAAATGTAGCAAAAAAAAAACTCATCCATAGACAATATCTGTGACTATTTTTTTGTATAAAGGGGTAGGTTAGAATAATGTAGGTCTAAAATTATTGTACGATCAATGTATCATAGGTTATTATTTGTTAAACAATAAATATTATCATACTTTTATTTACGCATGTATATATATATTTTATAGAAGGCAGTGCCAAAATTTGGTTGTTGAGTTGGTATTTTAATACATTGGTAACAAAAATATTCTAATTGGCAGCACAGGCGTTTACGGACCCAATTAATCAAGGTATAGAGCCTCTGCTGATGTACATAATACTTACATTGTATTGGTTTTTATCATTAACTAAAATAAACTTATTTTTGGATACTTTTGTAGTGTGAGATGTGAAAAAGAATTATTCTACGATTTGCATTCCAAAGAGAGTTGAATTTGTAATATTTTTGTTATATATAATATACATATATTATAATTAAAAACATTGGTGCTTCTCTTTTGTTTTGCATTTTTAGTGAATAACGCAATTCAAAAACTCCGAATTCGCATTTATTATTTTTTTATTTTTATTTCAACATAGTAATTCTATTTTTTCACAGCAATTCTGCCTAAACGTAATTACATTGATTATTACCTTTTTTATCTGTACTAAAGTATATAAAATTTTAGATATACATATAATAGTAATAGTAAATGTGAAGCGGTCAGTTATTTAGAGAGACCTCATTTTGGTGTAGGCATTAATCCTTGTATTCATTTAATAAAAATATGGTACACTTGTACCACCAAATAAGACTGTGTTTTTATCAAATTTCCTTTTTATTAATATTTATTTCTAACATATTCATAGCGAGATCTGAATGAGTAGATAAAATCCTAAGGACCGGAATATCATCCTAATACCATATTTCGACGGCAGCAGGTGTCCAATTTTATCCGTTACCCCTTTAATGTAGGGCAAGTAGGCTGGTAATCGTTCCACGCTCACCGTTCGTCGTTTTAAATAGCCACCCACCAACCGAAGACTTCAGGCATAACTTACAGTACGATTCTCACGTGGTTTCATTCGGAGCTTACATACTGGAAGTCACACGGATTCCAAGTTCGGTTGCTGAGTGTTCTGGGCACTGAAGAGAGATGAGATGGATGATGGTGTGAGTCAGCCTGCAGGTACCGGTCTATGTGTGTCGGCTTCCGGTATACAGCATGCGACAGTCTGCCATCGGGCTTCCTGGAGACTAACACATCC
This sequence comes from Parelbella ahira ahira, assembly GCA_018244795.1. Lineage (NCBI taxonomy): Eukaryota > Metazoa > Arthropoda > Insecta > Lepidoptera > Hesperiidae > Parelbella > Parelbella ahira. The sequence goes on along the minus strand of DWME01009426.1, from coordinate 1,615 downwards.
AAGAAGGTTAAGGTGCCTTCTCTCTCTTCTTCAGCCGTGAACTTAATTTTGGCATATACGGCGTTCAGGTGGCCCACGAACTCAGACAGGACGTCTTTGCCTATCATTGCGAAGACATCATCCACTTACCTCCACCAATAGCGCGGTTTTATAGTGGAATTTTTTATCGCTACGTCCTCGAACCACTCCATGAAGATATTGGCTACTACTGGCGCTATTGGAGAGCCCATAGCCACTCCTTCAACCTGCCAGAAGTGCCCGCCGCGCCAAACGATATAGCCGTTCCTCAACATCATTTCCATCCATCATTTCAGTAGTCCCAGTAGGTGCATTAAAGTTCTTTATTAAATTGGAAATTATGTCAGTCGAGACCTCCACTGAAACATTGGTGAATAAGGAGACTATGTCGAAGCTGACCATTATTTCGTAGTCTAATACTCGCACGTCGGTAAGCAAGTTGACGAAATGCCCTGAATCCTTCACATAACTAGATGTTCTGCCTGTGGAGGAGTGGAGTAAGCTAGCCAGAAACTGGGAAAGCTTGTAAGTTGGTGAGTCGATTTGACTCACTATGGGTCTCAGTGACCAACCGGGCTTATATATTTTCAATAAACAATATATCTTTGGTAGAGTAGGGTTATTTGAGCGCAGACGATATATTAGGTCGTTATCTAAGTATTCTTGCATGAGCTTAACGCGTTTGGCGGTGACACTTGACGTCGGGTTGCATTTTACTATCCTGTAGATGGTTGTATCATTTAACTAACATGTGACCTTGTTTTCATACTTACGCGCGACAACCACCACAGTAGCATTTCGCTTGTCCGCGGGCAGCACTAATATCTTACACTTACTGTGTTAATACAATTTTTAAAAGCAATAAGTATATTATAGCTTGTGGAGATTTTAATGTAAATATTCTACAGAATAGTTTATTAACCACAAAATTATTGTCTCTATTAAAATCCTTTAATCTACATCATGTATTTTATGAACCAACCAGGATGACAACATCTTCAGCTACATGTATACATAACATTTTTTGGAGTTGTAATATTATTAGTAAAAGCATAGTTAACCATCTGCAATCTGACCATACTGGTCAGAGTATTCAAATACCCTATGATAGATGTAAAAGAAATAATATATTTTTTCAACGTAGAGCTATTACGCAAATTAGATTACAAAAGTACAACCAAGCGTTCATTAATAAACTAACAATTTTAAATATTGATCTTAACGCAAACCGATTCTATTCAGAATTTCTTAATGTGATCCACACTGAATTTAAAAAAATATTTATTGTTAAGAAGTCGCAAAAGTGTACATACAGTGAATGGGCGACTAAGGGTATTCGTAAAAGTCTTAAGACTCTATTTGACTTGTATAGCGAGAGGGAAAAGAATCATTCTTCCTGCACTTCAAGAGCGAGTCAGGAAATATTCTAAACTGTTTAATATTGTTTGTAAAATAGCAAAATCTAATTACAACTCTAATAAAATAAAATCTTCCCATAATAAAATAAAAGTAGTATGGATGGTTATTAATGCAGAGACAGGTAGATCTAATATATATAATGATGAGATAACGCTTTGTACTGAAGAAGGCTTGATCA
>DWME01009425.1:0-10938 GCA_018244795.1 Parelbella ahira ahira | reverse complement strand
TTATAAAGAGGTGCGCGCCATGGATTCGAACCCAGGACCCCCGGAATGAGAGGCTGAATTCTGAACCACTAGGCTACACTGCTGCTGCAAGAAGATCTTGCCTTTAAATAATTAAATTGTAAGTATTATTAGCGTTGCTGTGGCGGTTGAATGAGCATTTGGCTTATTACTTAATTATTACTATTTAATTATTACTAGTCATGTATGTATTATACTAACTAAGCCTATTTGCCTAATCTAGAAATCCGCTAAAATCGAATTCAATAAAACTAACGCGTCCAATTTCTACGCACATAGATATTAATAGTTTTTTTAATTTATAATATTTTTGTACTCATTACGCTTTGATAGAATATACATAAATATAACACAATGTTACTACAATAAAACACGACAAAGAAAATAAACTAAAATGTTGTCGGAGATGTAACTGCAGAGAACTATCCGATGCATTTCTGTGGTCGATTGAACCTCACAAAGAAGTACCTTGGATAGCTCCAAAAAAAATCAGTTTAACCGGCAGATAACTTATTTAAGTAAGTATACCCAATAAACGGTTAATAATAAGGTTTTACGGAAATAGTGTTAAGAGCAAACCTTTCCAAAATTAGATACTACTGTATTGTTAGCTAAAATGTAAAGAGCTTTATAATTATTAGACACTTAATTGAATAATTAACTGAAATGTAAAGAATTTTATGATTATTAGACACTTTTGAATAATTAACTAAAATGTAAAGAGCTTTATGATTGTTAGACACTTTTGAATAATTAGCTAAAATGTTTAAAGTAACTAAAATATTCAAATAAAACTTTGCTAAGATTAGCTACCGCTGAATAATTGAATTAAATATAAAGAGTCTTATAAATATTAAACACTTTTGAATAATTAGCTAAAATGTAAAATTCTTTAGCGTAATTAGATACGACCAACTGTCCAATAATTAGCTAAAGTGTAAAAGGCTTGTCAATAATCAGGTAGGTACTGCTGAAGAATTAATGGAAGGTAGCTAAGTCGGTCGGAAGGTAGGTCTTCGAAACTTTTAATTGCAATGAAGAACGTGAGGAATGGAGTTGCAAAAACTGAACATCCTGTATCATTTTCCACGTATTCGTCGCGTCAATAAGCTATGACCGGAAATAAAGTATTATGTACGATTAGTGTTAAATAGGTCGCAACAGCGTATTCTACAGTTGTTTAGTCGAATTCGCTTTTATAAATAGAGTTATTTTGAAAATGACCAAATGAGCGTATTCATAATCGGACACACATTAAACCGTCCTCGGTGACGATCGAAACTATCCATTAAGCGTCTCGTTGCGAGTTTAGATGAAATAATAAAAGGAGTGTGAGGAAAGTGCATCATGTTTTTAACTTTCTTTCCTTTCTAAAACTAAACCACATCATGTTAAAAATAGATGCTTTTTAACTTTTTTTTTCTTTTCAAATTGTTCCGAACGAGGTATAATTTGTTAAATCAATACTAATGTGAAGACGATTTTTAATTGTTTAATGTTTCGAACGCTACCCAGGCAGTGACTTTAACAAATAAGTTTCAGTTCCGTCGTAATATATGTATTAAGTGACTGAAATCTTATAATAGACAAAAATTGCATGACTCCGATACGGGGTGTGAATTCTATTTTGTAGACACTTGATACGTAGTTAATTCATATTTATGATCTCTATTAAATACTTACTGCTGGCATAAGCCACTTTCTAATACTTATAGTAAAACAGATGGAATCATTGTAATAAAAAAATTGATTTAATTGTACAAAGTGTTTTTACCGAGTGTTTTTCTCGAGGCCGGAAGTAGTACGGCGCATTTGAAAATGAATCGAATAGAAAATAAATAAAAACAGCAAATCCATGGTTAACTTTTAAACTTGTTACGTTTAATTATAGACAGATTAAAGCAATCCGTAGTTCCATTTAGCGATGACAACATTATCTATGAATATAATCCACACATCCATCTATAACCAAAGAAATTACTCTTGCCACTTACTAATATATGTACAATGCGTAACGGCTTATGTCACGTCTGGTTTTTTGGGATAACCGACTAGTTTTCGCTCTAGCCGAGGTCCTGTTTCGTGAGCGCCCACGCCTCCACGAATACGAATTACTTAGTTTCCACGGATACGAGCAAAACTAGCCAAGTTATCCCGAAGAACAATTGGCGAGTTAAGCTGATATATCAGTTATACAGATATCATGAAACATTCAATAGAAAAACGGCGAAAACGATTGAAGTAAAAATTATCACATCACACATCACATCATCACCCTATCTCAGTCCACTGCTGGACATAGGCCTCCCCCAATGAACGCCATCGCGCCCTGTCAGCTTGTCGCATTCAGCATCTGCCTGCAGCCTTTCGCAGATCGTCATCCCACCGGGCCGGAGGGCGTCCTACACTACGTTTGCCGAGCCGCGGTCTCCAAATTATTATCAGTGAATAATGTGAGTATAGACCGACATACTTAGGTATATGTGTGGAAAAAGCACTAGTAGTAATGTTCGTGTTGTTATAATGGGAACTACCTAATACCTAGGAATCGGAAAAAATTAGCTCTCAAACTCAACTTTTTAAGGATATCACAGAAAGGACATAATGTTGAGACCAATATTTTACAGACAGCCTACTTAAAATCCGATTAGTGAGTACATAATTATTTATTAAGAAAACTTAAGTAGCACAAGGTAACAGCGCTACACGGGATCAGATTCCCGCGCTACCAACACCTGAGACACCTCCAATTGCCTCATCCCGTTGTTTAATATCATATTTTTTTTTCTATCAACTTGTGTCATCTTAGAATTTATAGGCAACAAATCATTATTTTTCTTTTCTTTTCTTTTTTCTACTGTGTAAGGTGGTAACATTTAAATATCACTTGTAACGCTCACAAATAACCACTAGACAATAGTGAATTGCTGTTTTCGGATAACGCCGAACGCACGGATAAGGCTCAATATGTACACGCGCAGAGTCAAAGTGAAAATTAATGACAGATACTTTTATTTTAATACATATTCGTACATACATATCTTCACGCCAAGTCCCTTACAGCGTAGACAGAGAGGAGTAGAGGAGTGTAGTACATTCCCACGTTTCACCAGTTAGGTTAACGTCCCATGGAATAGATGGTGAGCCTATTGCCATACACCGGGACAGATCCAGTCACTACTAGAAATTCGAAGTTAGAAAAATCCAATAGTAAACGACCCGGGATTTGAACCCAGGACCTCCTACTCGACCAACGAGACAGTGGAGATTTTAATAAAATATTGTTACCTGTTACCCTTACTATTACCATTAACTCGCGAGCAAATATGTATACAGAAAATTGACATTTCAGTTATACATTTTGTTCGAGATCAGGGCGAGAATGCGTGCGACGCCGCGCGTCCTTATACATATTTTCTTTATCCAAATTTTCCACGTTATTTAATAGACATAGAGTCAATATGTTATTAAAGTGGAAGTAACACTTCGCTGTGACTCTATGGTACTGGAAATTGAGCCTAAGTGTGTCGGTCTATAGATCATATGAACTAAACGTATGAACAAAAAAAACACTTATAATGTGTAAAAAAATATTCATTAAACGCGCCATTACATAATAATACGGCATGAAAAAGGTAATTGTCAGTTTGCTCGATAACTATTATGATCATTTAATTTGCACGGAATATTTCATTGATATCGTTTACCAGTTACATATACATACATATTATGTATGTATATGTGAATGAGGCAGGTCCGCTACATATTTTTTTAAAGATTATTTACCTAATCAAAACAAATGACAAATCATTCAAATAAGATATTAAATTATCATTTGTACGTTAAGTTTTATTTCAGATTACACATAGCTGATGGTGAGGCGGCGGTGAGACGGTGACGTCGTTCTCATTTTGAGGGGAGAGCCATGTCCAATAACGGAAGGATGAAGTACTTGATAAAAAAAAAAAATAATTACAATAAACTTCTCTATTCGCAAATCGAGAATAATTTCGTATCTGTACCGTATAAAACATGTACAAGTAGAGTAAAACTATTACTGATGAAAAATGGGAGTACTACGCTCCGCTACCTATCTCTCTGGGAAATTACAGGCGTAAAACAAAGTTCTATTAGCTTTTAAGGAGTATTTCTCCACACTCTTTTAAACAACACTGAAAGAAGCGAATGGCATACTGTTGGACGCACCAGAAAATATTTTAACGGACCTACGAACCAACCTGTTTTTGCTTGTTTCTTAGGTGACTTTTGTACCTCGGTCTCTTGAAAAAACGTGGACAGCCACCAGGACTTCTTCGGTGGGCACGTCGACTTCTTCTTTGGAGGTACTGTGGTGGCTTTTGATACATGACGAATGCGTCGCGTTGTTGTCGGCCGGGACGTGGTGGTCACCTTCCGACGTCGTGTAGTTTTATGTGGACGCCGGGTGCTCCCTGGTTTGGTACGATTGGGCCGTGGTGTCGTCGGTTTAACCGTACTCCGTTTCGGAACGTGCAACACTCCATCTATCCATACATCTTTATCGCCTAACTCCACCAACGATTGCTGACGAACCGGCGTCGAAAGTTGCAACGCATTTACGGGACGTTTAGTCACCAAAATGTTTGTGTGACTCTGTATATTGATAGTCGTTTTAATTATTTTACTTTTATCGTTACCCTTGTTTTTGTGTTCACTTTTATTTCTAATCACATTATGCTCTGACACTTTAGTCCTCAGCAGCACTTTGGTGTTAGGCTTCGCGGTAGTCGATATCGATGTTGCCGTTGTTTCGTGGGTGTCGTCGTAGTCTCCCCATAATGAAAACGGGTCTAAGGATTCCGATTGGGAGGCGTCGGCAGTGGGTCGGCGCAGGGGGCGCGCGGCCGCGCAGACGAGCAGCGCGAGCAGCGTCAGACGACGCGCCATGTGGTGGACGTGTTCGCATGGCGAGCGGCGCGCGCACTGTACTCGCCGTGCCGAGCGCCGGTGCCGACCACCTTCCCTGCCACCGTCATTATGCGGCTGCTGTCGCTTTCAACGCGCCCACCACCACTAGGTCAACCGGCCTGTTCGAACGATACATCCAGCTCTCCAGTTAAACGTCTAACGATCGGCAGTTACGACTTGATCAGTAATAATCCTTCGCCCATTTACTCAACCCAACTTTCTACTTCGAAATCAACGCTACATGTACCTGTACGAAACAATGATAAACTAGCTCCTCGGAAGTTAAATTTTCTTAGTTAAAAAAAATTATTGACAATTACGTGTCAAAACTACCACGGTGGACGAGTGGTTGCAAAGCGCCACTATTGATCGAAAAGTTCCGGGTTCGAATCCCTGTTCCGGTACTATTGGATTTATCTCACTTAGATTTATTAGTACAAATTTACTAGTAGTGGCTGGGAGTCTGTATCTGTACCCGATAAATACAATAAACTTACCACATGTTCCATGGTGAGATATCAACGTAACTGGTCACACGTGGGAGTGTACTACGCTCCTCTGCTAACACAGGCGTATTGTTATGTTATATGTCAAATCAAAAAAGCAACATTTTAACGTACGACATCACCACTACTTGCAAATGCTTACTATGTAGGAATGATGGCTAATAGCTGGGGAACTACTCTTTCTGAAACACCGCCTAAAAGAACATAACGAGTTCGTAACGTATCGTAACTGAAATTGACCGCGCGGCATCACTGGGAATATTTATTCATGTAATATGAAGTTCGTGTTAATATAAGCAGGTATTTGTTGCACATAATATTCAAAATAATTTATGAAATTAATTCAGAGATAAATATTATAATTTTAACACTTTCTTTTGAAACGTTATTTCAATGTACTCACTAATTTCCCTGGAAAAACAAATATAATTTACTGTACAATCGAAGCGTAAAAAGTGTTACAATTGAAACAGTTCAGTTCCGCCGCGGGTCCTCCCGCGCGCGGCGCACTGTTCCACGCAGCATTTTACAGCAACCCGGCTTCATAAGTACCTAGGTACATATATTTTACGAAAACGTTTGAACATACGTTTTCCTATTCACGTGTCCGAACGCCACAATGTGCCGACATGTAAACAAATGGTACATACGTGTTGTTTACGTTCATTTCCTTCCTGACCTGCGCCCCAAATGCGTATCTATGATGTCGGGCCTTTTTTTTCATTTTACATATTTTTTTGTAACGTGTGTGGAAAATATTTGACATACGTGAATAAATATATTATGTATGATTTTATTTCATGCTTGGTAGTTTCAACTCTAATAATAAATACACACATGTATGTATGTGTCTAATCTAATACCTTTATACAAGCAATTCTTGTATATAAAAGTATGTACCTATATAATCTGGTTCTCGAAAACGGCTCCAACGATTTTCATGATATTTAGTACGCGAGGGATTTCGGGGACGGTAAATCGATCTAGCTGGGCTTCATTCTTAGAAAATGCGTTTTATCCGTGTTTTCAGGCAATGAAAATTGGCTTAGTGTTGCTTAACAACGCCATCTACTGAAGTAGCTTTAGTGTTGCTGTGTCGGTACAGCAGTTAGTTGCTCCCAATACAATATAATAATAGTATTACCTACTACTCGCCAATAAATGCAAGGACGAGTCATATTTTACAGTTTTATATTTAATTTGGTTATCGATAAAGAGTTATTGATTTGACTTCATCTTTGTACCGAAACGTCACCAATAGGATAAAAATATTTGCACAATTAGCAAAAAAAATCCTTAGTCATCCAGGTACTGTACACATTAAGTATATAAGCATGTCGCGAGGCTGAACTTACTGTTGTGCATGATTAATGTCATTTTGCGCTTGTTATGATACATATTTCAATAGACAAGCTTTCTCGTGTAGCGCAAGTAGATCACTTAGAGAAACCTTACTTAATGGGAACCGTGCAATTTTTCGCTTTGTTTCCGGGTGCTGTGGCGTGCACAGTTCCATTGATTACTTATGTGATTGAAATAAAAACAAGTGTTAAATATTTTTCTATGGATGGCTTTGTGTTTGCGTGAAAATTGAATTATTTATGGCGTGTTATACTAGTGTCCCAGTAGCGATCGAAATTCGATAGTAAAACATAAAAAAGTCAATTTGAGCGTTGTCGAGGTTCTAATGTCGAAGACTACGCTTATATAAATCTTTTCTCTGTGCTACTTTAATTCATATTTTTTTTTTAATATTAGCATTCTGCACTCCTTCTCTATAATACCTAACTATAAATGTGCCAAATTACATATTTCTCCGTAGGCGCAATTTTCGTAAAAACAGGGGCATCGTTTTTACTTCACGTATTAATATATAGATAGAATTAAATAACTTATAATTAAAGAACTTTACCCGAAACACCTACTAATACCTACACCTTTTATATCTTCGTCTTTTATCACCCTGTATTTTGTCGTCGTCAATCCGTGTAACGGCCGTACCGACGCGGACGCCATGACACATTCCTTGGAAGATAGACGACGTTTCAGATAGTTATTGAAGTAATAACTGCGGAAAGAGGCAATCAATTAAGCCAATTTGACTACGTTTATTGATAGACGCGCGAAGTGAACATACAGGGGGTTAATGGCACTCAATATATTACAATACCCACACCAGCGTCTCTTTCTAATGAATGAAAAAATATTTCTAAGGAAGAGTTCTAACGGCTACAAGCGAATATTCCAAAAAGGGTGGCTGCTGTGATTGTTGCGAAAGGAGGAGCGGTTTAAGTATTAAATATCGCAATAAAAATACATTTTAAAAGTACATTTAGTTTCATTTAATTGTAACCTAGCCCAATTTTTGGAAATCGCCGTTTTTAGGGGTGCCTAATACTTTTGATGGCGGCTGTGGTAGCATAGACTCTGAATTTGTATCCGGTGCATGGCAATAGGGAGATATTCCATGATGAAACGTATACCATAACCAGTGAAAAGAAGAAATGTAATTACACTCCTACCCTTATTAGGCAAATTCTGTATTTTATGCATTATTAATAAATAATACTCATAAACTAGTAAAATGACAAATATCCTGATTAATTAATAAAGATTAACACAACAACAATGACACATGCATCCAATTAATCAATTATTTTCATTACCATCCATCCTATTTGATCTGATTACCTTTCAAAATGCTTAGCTGGTCAACTAATTGTTGGATATCAACTTACTACAATATGTAAGCCGATTTTATATCACATTTATCAATAGAAGTAGGTACTATAACTATAAATTTAGTAGTTGATAACTAACATTCGATTGGATTAATTAAGAAGTATTATTTACACTAAATAATAATAAGGAAGTATATCGCAACATAAATAGATGTATGTTACGAAATATATACGCCACGAACAGGGAAATAAAACTAATAACGGCTACCTCAGATTGAAACCGGCCGGGTATAGTCAACAATTTCCAATGTAATGTTAGCTCTGCTACTATAAACTTTGTATGTCTTACTCTTGTGGTTTTAGAACCACAAACCAAGGATTTGTTAACGTATTCTCCTCTCTTGGTTCAATCTCAGAGAGTTAACAGGAAACTCATTTATTAAAATAACTCTGGCGTCATCGGCATGCGCTGATCTACATATTTTCATGCTGCATCGAATTTCCTTGTCGTATTTACAACTAATTTTGCTTATTAATGCTGAATACTGAGCGATTTCATCCATCCTTTCTATAAATATCGTAATACAAGATGTACCTAGTTTATTGAGCCAAAATTAATCAACGATTATTCAACATACGATGGTTCTAATAATAACTGCGAACAACACAACTTGACAACGTCAACATGAGCCTAGCTACTAGGTTATGCCAGTTTAATCAGTACACAATTCACATGTTTGTTTCGTGCGGACTAAAACATCTAGTGATTCGAGTGTCCGAGCGAGTCGCATCGCGGACGGTCGTGTGAACTCGTGCGCGTTCTGCAGTTCACCAGCGCGCTCTCTCCGATAACCTACGCACGCGTAGTACACGTCGGTGTTCAAGACGGCCGGCCGGAGTTCACTGGCACGTCGCCTAGCCTCCGCCGGTCATTACCACACTTAGTAAGAGCCGCAGTAAGGTAATCCCTCGATCAAACTATGAACAGATTCGACGAAACCAACGCCTATACGGGCAATACATGCGTACTTATATCAATTGGGCATTTTTGTATTAAATGTCAATAAGAACAGCATTTTTTTAACTATCCTATTGTCATTGAACTTGTTGTTGCCCGGTGTTATGTTAAATTAATTATAATTTTAGTACAATTATATACTATTGTTAGTGAATGAGCGATTGCTTAAATTTGCAACATCTGTAATGCGAAACTATTCCGTGCAATTACATATTGCAGTAATAATTATATTGTTATCCATACTGTGAAATATCGTCGCTATAATATATAGTTAATATATTTTATACAACATTACATGAGTTTCAATGTGCTTCTGTTGATATTGTATGATAATTCCAACCGCTACAGATTTAAAAAAAATCGAATATCAGTAACAACTGATGAAATTACTCGAGATTCCGAGTACTTACTGTTGATGTCTGATTGGAAGCATCTAGTATTATATGTATATATCCCGTAACCCGAAAGACAAACAAACAATGTTTAGCGTTATATCAGTATTGCTGGTTTTGCATGAACTCAAGGTATGGGGTCCGTTATTCCCAGATAGCATTCAAAAAAAGAATATCATTTTTAATCACACCGGTCTCGTTATGTGACTTGATACATACAAACAGATTAATTTTCGTTCAACCACACAGAGTCTCTTAGCATATAATTATGTACATACATATGTATGTAACTTTTTCCTTATGTTATATCGCTTCTATTTTTATACTACTATCCGTTGTTATAGTGGTAATAATCTATATTTTAATACGTGAAATCTATAAGAAGTGTATCTTCTTACAATTGAAGTTTACATAGAGGAGTGCAGAAAGCTTAAATTTACATGTAATATGTATTACAAATACCTTAAATTGAATTGACTTATGAAACGTTCATTGTTTACGTTCCCAGAGTCAATATCGGACACATAACAGTCTTATACATTAGCACAGAGGAAACATTTAAAGTGTGATCTTTGAGAGCAGCAATGACGTCATTTTAAATTTTATAAAGCGCGGTAGAACTTCGAACCCCACTTGACCACTAGTCTGTTTTAATATCTTCTTATTGAAAAAGAGACCCAATAATCGCTAATACTATGTAATATTAATTTAGGATACAAACACAATAATTGCGATTTTTATTGTAAGGGTGATTATATCATTAATCTGATCCGATAAACATGTTTGATAGCATTATTCATATAATCGGACCAGCTCTGTCCATGCCGGTGTTGTAATCATTTCTTTAAACCGTTCCGAAAGCATTTCTAATCGATACAATTGATAGATGGACGCGATCAGACTTTTGGTCACGTTGGCCTCTCTGTTTGTTTGGTCTGTGAGATAGTTTTCACGCATTCCCTCTTTAATGTTTCGGGGAATTATATATACAAAAGATAGCATAACGCCTGTATTTCCGCAAAGGGGCAGAAAAAGAAGTGTAGCAGCTACTCCCACTTATCACCACTTATGTTGCACGGCCATTGTAAAAGGGAATAAGCCACACCTGAAGGACAAGTCGAGACTTTGAGCAATCATTAGGTATTCCAATGGCAATAGATTCCTGTACGGGGATGGAACCCAAGGCCTCTTGATCGGCAGTTGTACATGTAACCAATCTACCAATAAAGCAGCAAAAATAAGATTAAAAAATGTGATCCATTTGTTATCAATTGAAATCTCGGAAACGGTTTCAACGATTTTCATGAAATTCTGTACGCAGGAGGTTTCGGGGGCGATAAATCGATCTAGCTAGGTATCATTTATAGAAAACATCG
>DWME01009424.1:0-10938 GCA_018244795.1 Parelbella ahira ahira | reverse complement strand
CCCTTCAAAAGTTTGGAATCAGTAAAGTTTTCGTCTACAGAAACAACATACTGCAATAAATCCTTTAAAAAACATTATTATAAGCGATTACGGTTTTTACGACCGATTTAGCAATATTTAACAAAAACACAAAGTTTTCAACAACTATCCCTTATTTTGTTAAAGGGCTGACACAAGAGTTTTATGACCTCTCAGGTTGCGACACCGCCACTCGGGGATTTCTTAGAATCGGCGACTTTTGTAATTGTTCCTGTAATGACTGGAGTCTAATCTTTACAATATGAGTACATTGTTTCAAAAAAAACATCTGTTTAGAGTTCAGTTGCATTTGGGACATTCATGTGATAATTTCAACTGTTTGCAAGCGTATAAAATAGCAAAAAGGAAACGGATTTCACTTGAACAGCGAAGTGCTATCTGTACTTTGAGGAAGGAAGGATAGTCTATGCGTCAAAAAAGTCGGTGTTTCATTCAAAGGTATACATACACAAACGAAAGAAACGAAAACCGAAAATGATCCGGAAGCAGGAAGATAACTACGTTGTGATGTTATGTAAACGAAATCGATGATTAACGGCACCACAAATTGCTGCTACTTTAAATAAAACACGAGAAAAGGCAGTTTAAGTAACAACTGTAAAAAGACATTTACTGTCTGCTGGGCTAAGAGGATATCTAGCAGCCAAAAAACCAAGATTAAGTAATATTCATAAGAGAAAAAGACTGGAATGGGCTAAAATACATAAAAACTGGACTGAAGTAGAGTGGAAAAATGTCCTTTGGACGGATAAGTCCAAATGTCAGACTTTTGGCACCCATAGGCGAGTTTTTGTGTGAGAGGCGTGACTGTGCAGACAGTTAAACATGGTGGTGGTAGTGCGATGGTTTGGGGATGCTTTGGCAATAATAAACCCGGCCATATGACCGGCATATATTCAGTTTCTCCATAATTTTGATCATATGATCAAAATTACGGAGAAACTGTATTACAAATTATGATGTGGTCATCACAATCACCAGATCTGTCTCCAATCGAATTAGTGTGGGATGAAATGATATAAAAGTCGAAGAACCGTTGTCCAACGAGCTCAGAACAATTATTGTGGGAATATTAATTACAGAGCAAATGGAAGTCACTAAACTCCGAATAGGTACTTCAGTGAATTAATTAAAAGAATGAGTAAAATTTGTAAACAAGTAATTAAGAATAAGGGAAGCCATTTTGACGAAGCCAAAATTTAACGAAAACGATATACGATTTTGTTCTTTTTTTTAATCTAAGTTTTATTTAGATTTAAGTATAATAAAGCATACGTTACATATATTATTGCCGTTTTTATTAAAATTACCCTACTTATTTCAAACTTTTGAACGGTGGTGTAAGTACACATTCACGTTTTTTTTTATTTTATTGAGTCAACCAATAACTTATACCAACAAAGCGCTGGTCTTCAATTTACACAAAACTTTAATTTTGTCAATATGAACTTAAAGAAGTTTCCGCCATTTCCGAGTGACAGTAGAATGCAGGTACCTACAATGACACAGTATTATTACATGTTATGATGCGATTATGGGAGGTCTAAGTCCAGCAGTGGACCTCTTATGCGTTTATGAAGATGCGATTTAAGCGATTGTTCGCCAAACAGCTAAACACTTCGCTTGAGCTTTATAAAAACTCATTTATTATAAAATATGTATACTTATTGTAGAACTTCAAAAAACTTTATTATGCTAACTATTCTATCGACGAAATACCAATATCACTATTAAAATGCGTATACATTGAAATTGTTGGCAACGTCTGTGATTCCAGCTGTTTGCAACTCTCCAAGCAATCGCCAAATTTAATGTAGTTCATTATTACATTATGTAGGTACAAAGAAGCGGAAACATAAATATTGGGTACAAACAAGTCTCGAGGCAAGTAAAGTACATGGAGGGATTGAGATATTAAATTCTTTGAGAAGAGATGACATGTTAGCAGGCAGGATTGAAGATGGACACATCAGAAACATTCTTCGTAGAACCGACTCGGATTTTGAAAGGCTGCTCAATCTTATTGGACCAAAAAAAAAATAAACAGTAATTAAAGACAAGCAATTACACCGGTGGAATGTTTATTTGTTATGATGTTTATTGATTTATTAATTACTTATACTAATTTATAAATGAGTCCCATTGTACCTACTCTTTGTGGGTAATATAAATAAATGATTCGGTCAGTTAATTCGTTCGTCCATGTGACAAACATATTGTTTTTGTTTCCAACTAGTGTTGTGAATTGGAGCTATTCAACTATTTACAGAGCGAATAAATGTCGGCAATCGGTGTGCTCGTTTGATGTTTACCGCCAAAAAAGAATACGGTTCCCGACAGTTGTTCACAATTTTTGTTGCCAACACAAGGTAATTACAGAAACTTTTATCACCAACACGTGTTGACAAGACAAAAGCTGGCAATTTTTGTTTGATGGAAAGCCAGCTTAATTTTTGCGGTAGTGCGACTACCTATTATATATGTTGCATGCGACCGACCGTTCCTGCAGGTACATACATTGGATTTCATCGGAGAACACTGCACAGTCCGCATTCCCACGTCGTCCGGTGTGGTTGTCTGCAGTCACGGAGCTAAGTGGCTGTCGCTCGTGTTCGCGCGTTTAGTTATGATTGTTTTGTTATGTGTGAGCTGTTTGTGTTTGGAGTGCAGTGAAGAATAAAACCGTGAATTAGGTAAATAGTACGTTATTAATGTCCTAATCAAGAATTCATTGTATTGGCACGAAGCGCGAATTAATTTTTAGTTGTATGCAATGCAAATGAAGACAATATTGTCAAGTATATTTTAACTGACTGCGCCAGGAGGTTAAAGCTCGTCACTGACAGGGTTTAAGTATGGAATTATAGTACATATCAAGGAGATATATTACAAAATATTATCTATAATATTCGTAAAGCTCGGGTGACCACAGACATATATCTTTCTGACTCCTTACATCGTCATAATTGTGAATAGCTTAATACTGTTGAATAAAGATAATAAATTGTATATAATAGTATAGATAGAACTTAAACTAGCGCATTAGGTTACCCTGTAAGGTTAGTTATGAGTAAGATTATATGGAAATAAATAAATATTGTTAGCTGTATGCCGCATTTTCAACGTAGTAGTTTTAAAGTGGTTATAGATAGTTAATTTACAGTATAGTACAATGTAGTATGCTACATTTAATACTTATAATATGTACCTACGTGGGTACAACAGACAGACTCGAGCAGTGTTGATTTTTTTAAATTTCACGTCTCCAAAGCTATGCGTGTAAATAAAATGTTGTAAAAACAATTTACCTTCGTTTTGTCTTGAAATAATTTTCTTTCGTTAGAATATTATGCCAGTCCTTATAATATTGTTCGTAAATCAAGTTTTATTTTTCAGTAAATTTAAGGCTTTATTCTTGCTTATCTAAAACAGGAAGGTTATAAATAAGCATGTAGGTACTTAAATCGTAGGTATTTACGTATTATTAACCATTAGATGAACCGGTGAACCGGACTATGGCCTTAACCCTCCCAATATGAGATGAGACCCATATTCCAACAGGGGAAGGAGAAAATATGTGTCGATAATGTTTTTTTTAAGATGAACCGGTGAACTTCGTGTAAAATCAAGTGAATTTTGTCATTGGTGTGAGACCCGCGCTTAAATTTTTTATCGCGTGGATTAATTTTTTTTTATAATAACTGCTGAGATATTTATATTACATGGTATAAAAGGCAATTTTGTTATACATTAAATATGCAACTTAGTTAACGTATTTAGTTGGACTCGTGGCCCAGTAGCGATCGAAATTCGATCGTAAATCATGAAAAAAAACCAGTTTGTTGTATCTAGGTTCTAATGTCAAAGACTACGCTTAGACCTGTATATTAATCTTTCCTTTATGCTACTTGACTACAATTATTATTGACGTCTTATTGACGTTTCATGTCTGTCATTGACAATGGAAACGTAATTAATAATATGTTGTCTATTTAATTCAATTTAAGGTATTTGTAATGCATATTACAAATACATTAAATATTAAAGACTAACAATATTAATCTATTATCAATTTGATCATAGACTTTAACCGTATACGAAAGAGTATAATATATATGCTTGACATTTTGTGACAGTACAGTCAAATAATATTAATTAGTTGTCAGACATTAGCCACATACATGAGAGGATAAGTGCCAAATATTTAAATCTATGATAATTTTAGGTTGGGAAAATCAAGATTTATGCAACTCTTCATGTTTAATAAGACCACTATTATTATATATACTGTATTATTTTATTTGTCTATATTACAGTTTCTTCGCTAATAGTGGCTAGTTTTTGGCATTCTTATTCTTTTCCGAAAACGCTGTAATAAAAATAGTGTTCCAATGCAAAGATTACTTTACATAGCTCACATAATTAATTTTGTCGATAAAATAGACTTGCAAACGACTAAATTGTTAATATAATCTCTTTTTACATTGGGCCCGTCGATACATGGCTGTACACATAGATACATGTCTGGTATCTATGTGTGGGTGCAGTAGTGTGCACTGCGTTTTTGTGATTAATTTAATGTATTTTTTATTCTTTATTTTAAAAAAATATTAGCATTCTGCACTCCTTCTCTATATAAACTATAAGTGTCCCAAACATACTCTTCCGTCCGCGCAATTTTTCTAAAAAGGGTGCAAAGTTTTTGCTTTACGTATATTATAGATGTATTGTATACGTATGTATAGTATAGATGTATTGTAGACGTATTGTTTGACTCCTCGTTGGTCAGTGGATGCGAACGCGATTGCCGATCGGGAGATCCTGGAATCAAATTCCGAGTCGGGTACTATCGGATTTTTGTAATTAGTATTTCTAGTAGTGATTCGGAGTCTGGATTTGTGCCCGATGTATGGCAATGGGCTCATCACCTATTCTATGGCACTTAAACGTAACTGGTGAAACGTGGACGTCTTTTATACTCCGCTGCCTACCCCTTCAGGGATTACAGACGTGATGTTACGATGTTACGTATTGTTTACAACTGTTTCGAAAATAATCCATTATTTCTTGTAATCCTCATCCATCCATCCATCAGCATCATCCATCCATACATCCATACTCCATACATCCATCATCATCAGCCTATCTCTGTTCACTGCTGGACATAGACCTCCCCCAATAAGCGCCATCGCGCCCTGTCTTCGACTTGTCGCATCCAGCATCTGCCTGCAGCCTTTCGCAGATCGTCATCCCACCTGGCCGGAGGGCGTCCTACACTAGATTTGCCGAGCCGCGGTCTCCACTCCAGTACTCGCCTACTCCACCAGTTGTCGGTTCTTCGGCAGATGTGCCCAGCCCATTGCCACTTCAGCGAGCTAATCCTTTGAGCTATGTATGTCGGTCGCCTTGGTTATCTATCGGATAGTATCATTTCTGATCCTATCGACTTGAACTGGTGGACTAGGCGCACCGTGAGTGTCCACGTTTCAACTCAGTATGTCATGACTGGTAGGACGCACTGGTTGAAAACTTTTGTTTTCAAACTTTGCGGTATGGATGACGAAGAGACTCCACGTAGTTTATCAAATACAAAATTTGTGGTTGGACTGAAGACCAGTCACTAACGGCCCTTACACTGGCGCTCCGCGGGCCAGCATTAGCAATATCGAAAGCATCTCCGAACTTATTGCATCAATGACAAGGAATGCAACATGACACAAGATATTGGAACAACTCGTACAGTGGTGTGTCTGGAATACGTCAAGTTCGGATTACAACGCGACGGTTCGAGGGGATGCCAATTGCTTTCTACCACGGATCAGCCAATACCTGTTCTTGGAGCAGCATCAGCAGTGATGCGTATTGGGGAGATGACTCACAAGCACAAGGTGATTGTGGCCAACATAGTAGACGACTGCATTCTCGACCTAGATTTTATGAGGACGTATACTTGTTCTTTTGATAGTAAGAGGAACGTTTTTGTGGGGCCAAGAAGAAATCTTTATAAGTGGAGGCTCGGAAGGACAGGTCACTTCAAAGAGTAATAATACCTGAGAAAACGGCATTCTTGGTACCGCTACAGTTGCCGTCATTGAAAGAAACCAATCAAAGGAGAAGTGTTCTTGTAGCGGCGCTTCGATTAAATTGTCGACGAATTCTTTATTTCTAATTAATTTAAAATTAATTTGTATTTATAAATATAAATTTATTGAAGTTGTAAATTATGACACTTGTTCTCAGAATTCACAGTTCTCATTTGTTCCCAAAACCACTATTGTTAGATCGTTATTTTAAATTATGCCGTTTCCTTTGTGAGATTATTATTATTAATTCTATTTAAATTACAGAACTCCTTCCGAGAAACTACTATTATTAATTCTATTGTAAATATCGACATTTGTTCCGAGAAACCACCATTGTTAAAACTATTTACTGTAAATGATGCTGCCTGATCTGTAAAACCTCTATTGTTCTAAAATTAAGGCACTTGTTCCAAGAAACTATTATTGTTAAATCTATTGTAGGTAAATATCGACATTTGTTCCGAGAAACTACTATTGTTAGAGCTATTGTAAATTATGTTGCCTGTTCTGTTAAACCTCTATTGTTTTAAATTACTGCACTTGTTCTAAATAACTATTATTGTTAAATCTATTGTAAATTGCCGCATTTTTTTCGGCAAACTACTATTATTCGATCTATTATGAATTACGCCGCTTGTTATTCGTAGCCACCATTGCTAAATGTATTGTGAACCCACTATTTTTAAGTCCAAGAAACTGGAATGGCCCGAGAAGGCTGTTGGTCGGGTTGTTTATCACTTAGTATTTAAGACTACACGTTACCAGAACTATATCGCAAATAGGAATCCCCAGTACCGTCCAGACAATACAAAGGCTACAAAAGTAGTCGTGTTTATACCGACAAACAAACATGGTTTCCCCCGCCTGTTCATAAGGCTTCTTCGGCTTCGGTTGCCCCTCATGCATCCATCCCCGCCACCTCTAAGGCATCCCAATGCATGCTTTGGGCCCCTTCATAGCAATCGCTCCTCTCGTCACTTTCTAATGATCTCCAAGTCGTGAGCAACGTCTTTAACTCGATAAATTATATCGAAATCTCCGCTGTAGCGAATAAAATATGTACAGCCAAACCACCGATGGACATCATGAACATCATGGTCCAACATGCTTCTTTCTTTGAGGCAATGCTGGTGGACATATTGGCCATACGGAAGACCTTTCTAAAACCATTTGATCGCGACCCCAAAGTTGTTAATTACCATATTATACGTAACAAGAGAGTAACGTCCTCAAAAGGTGGCAGGATCTTTTACAAAAGCTCCTAGCGCTGCGCTCCAATAAACCCGCCTTCTCTTACCAACATACAGGTATCAGTCTGCCGGGTGGCTCTAACAAGTTATTAGCCGATCACGATAGCATCAGTTTAACTCCCTTCTAGTAAAACGATGCTTGTAAAAGATCTCAAGGCTCTGCTGAAAACGGGTACCTACTCTGTCATATTCATCGGCGACCTCAACGCCAAGCATCTGAGTTGGAACTCGCAAATAATTAATACAGTAATTGATACAGTTAAATTTTTAATAAATCAAAATTTAAGGCATGTATTCAATTCGTTTCTAATTTTGCACACTTATTAGAACGTTCTTCTTTTTGTAATATATTATGAAGCACAGGTGGCAGATCGAAGAATTTTTTTACTAAAATTGACATATAGAGGCGCAAGTATCAAAAACTATAATTAATTAATTTACAAAAACAAGGAGCAATAATAAATTTTTTAGTTGTTGATGCCGGTAGAGCAAGAAATTATCCATAAAATTATATATAATTTATGTGGAGTAATTGTGAGGTTTTTTCTAAAAAGGGCGGCAAACATCTTTACCTTAGCGTATTAATATACATATAATATGATATATGATAATGAATCCCTTATGCAGAGCCGCACATCCACATTTGCGATAATTTCGTGTTACTATTGTGTAAATACATAGTACAGTTATGCAGTTCGTGTGGTATGTTCCCTCTTTGTAATAAAATTTCCAGATGTAACGAGGTATTGTTGTTTTCAATAATTTTACTACGCATAAAATAATTGTGGAACAGTTTCTGACTGTTTATTTACATTCTTTTATTTGTTACAGTCAACGATAAAACCAAGTTTACGAGAACAATAGCCAGATGGGGGAAAAAAGGACGGATGGTACGATATTATGATTATTTGGATTATTTATTTACAGTCTAGTTTGAATATTTTATTAGCTGTCTACCCCATTATACTTATAACATGAAATGATTTACAGATTTACTATCGGTCTATGAAGCAATGAAAGAATATGACATGAGCAAACCCATTAGTATCACGGTGACATTCATGGAAAGTGATGAGGTGGAAAATTGTAATCTTCATAATAATGAATTCACTTCTACTAATACGAGCAATGGGAAGGATTTGATTAATGCGGATGAAATCTTCGCAATGGCAAACAACTATATTAACAGGCCCAGTGGAACTAGAAATCTGAGTCCTAGTTGTGATAACAATGCACAAATATCAACAATCGACAACGAAAAAACGTTATCATCAAATTATTCACAAATAAACAGGGTTCCATCGGCACTACAACCGAAATTAAATGTAATGACTGCCAAAAATAAAGATTTAACACACGGTGTGTCGCACACTGGCATCGATGCTATTCCTAATCATATTGAACATACTAACGGAACGGTTAATTCCTTGAGTCAAGTGTCAAAGAACTTAGTGTATGTTTTGAAAGCGTATTTCTTCTACGAGAAAATTAAAGGCGCTAGCGGTACAGATTATTGTCGAATTAACGCAGCCAAATCGAAATATCATAATGTAAAAACATACTATTTCCAGAAATCGCGTGATATCGTGCAACGTGAGTTATTACCACGAAAGGAAAATTATTCCTTCATGAAAACCTTCATAAACAAAACTAGGTTGATAGCTAAATGTGAAGAAAATATGCATTGTTCATATGAAGTTGTGGAATATGCTTGTTACCAGCTGATAATATGGACATTGTACTGTTGTGAACAGGACTATAAATCTTACGTAAACCAGACTTCGCATTCAACAGAAATTTTACAAAATACATCAAGTTCAGTTTTATGTAAACATTTAGAAAATGATTGCAATATTTATAGTAAGCAAAACGAAGGACCGAATGCTAGCACCTGCCTGTTCGCTTATGGTGGGCCTGGCAATGAAGTGAGTTTGACCGTCAACACAAGTATATTAAATAGCGTAAGCACACAGAACAACAATAACTTGCAAAAAATTGCCCCTATTGATATTGGAAATAAACAAAACAGCGATTATGCGACTACGTTCAAACAAACAACGGAATTATTAAAGTCAAATCCAAGCCGTAGATCGTATCAGAAAGAACCACAAATTCAGTCAGAGCAATTACAAGTACCAAATCAGCAAGCGTCAAGGACGCAAGAGAAATTAAGAATACCAAATCAGCAAACGTCAAGAACACAAGAGCAATTAAGAATACCATGTCAGCAAGCGTCAAGAATGGAACAAAAGCACTTAAGAATACCATATCAGCAACAGTCACAAACTCGGCAACAGCAATTATCGGTACCATATCAGCAAGATTTACGAATAGAACAACAGCAATTACGGATACCATATCACCAAGACTTACAAACGCAACAACAGCTATTACGAATACCATATCAGCAAGATTTACAAATAGAACAACAGCAATTACGAAAACCTAATCAACAAGAGCCCCAAACTCGACAGCAGTCCTTACAAACACCATATCTGAAAGAGTCACAAATTCAGCAACAGCCACAAATTCTGGAGAAACCAATATCCAGAGACAGTGGTTTAATGAGTCCTGACATTGTTGAAGTAAGTCTTATTAATTAACAAAGTTGTAATATGTTGATAATATGCAATTCTTTTTAAGTAGGTATCCTCGAGATGAGAAGATGAAAATCTTTCAGGTTCAAGATACTGGTAAGAGGGCGTCCATTAATTACAAGGTCAAGTCAACGGTCGAGTCCATCTCATCTAATTTTACTTTGGGGAGAGGGAGGATCTCGAATACCACGCAATTTTTTTTCGCAAGAAACAAGAAATTGCAAGATTTAATTAATTAAAAGATTAAGAAAAAAAGCAATGATAGCCTAGTGGTTAAAGAGTTCAGCCTCTCACTCCGGGGGTGCTGGGTTAAATTCCATGGCGCGCTTTAGAATTTACAAAAAAAAAAATTTTCAAAAAAAAATTTACAAAAAAAAAGATACGCGTCTGAACTATATATTAATCGTTCAAGTGTTATATTATTATTTTTTTACTTTACAGGAAGATTTTAATTGCAACACACAATTTCTAATGACTCCGTATATGACACACGTGACTTCTCTGAATCCACATGCTGTTCGGGTACCCCCAAGTTTCTGCAAAGTATGTGGAGCTCATACCTACTATAAGTGCCGAGGATGCTTCGTGACTTACTACTGCAATGCTGCATGTCAGGTGTGTATAATATTCGATGTTTATTTCAATTGTTCTCTCAGAGATGCAGTAACTACTAGTACACCTCATATTGACCTTAGAGTAAGAAATGCAAGGGGAGTTGATATTCGCCTAACTGTTGTTGGCAATTTGTGTGCTGCCCGAGTTATTATGGATGATCAAAGAGAGCTAGTCCTAACTGCCGTATATATTTCACCAAACCATAAAATTAACGACATTGTAGCGGCGCGCTAGCTACAGTAATATGAGCGCGCACCTTACATGCAGAAATGCTGAACACGCATAGCACCACGAGCAGCGAATATAGTAAACAATAGACTACGTCACATGCGTCACACTGAGACTGGCCAATCA
>DWME01009423.1:0-10939 GCA_018244795.1 Parelbella ahira ahira | reverse complement strand
GGGGCGGGGCCGGGGGCGGGCGGCGCGCGCCGGCGCGTGGCGCGGCTGCGCTTCGACTTCGCCGTGGACAGCGTGCGTGAGTAGCGCTCGTCGCACACTGCCTCACACCGCCTCAAACCGCTTCACACCGCCTCACACCGCCGCGGACAGACACCTTGCTAGGCACCCCGCTAGCGCAACAGCGCCACGCCATTCGTTTCTGTCCCCCACACTCTCGAACTTTACATGAGCGGACGTGCTACACTTGTCTGCGAATATTACGGCAGCTAGTAGAAGCGTCGTCGAATAAGTTAACCTACGATTGTTTGCTACGGAGCCTGTACTGAAATAATCAAGAAGACAATATACATACGTAAATTTCTAAACACATTTTATACCTATGTAATTTTTCACTATCGTAAACAAAATCACAACGTAAACTATGCATAAAATTGTACTGTTCGATCCCAACCCTCGTTCTCATTGCGAGAATAATAAGTAGAAACCCTCTAGCGACGCGCCCCTGTCCGGCGGCGAACCGAGACGGGCAGACTGTAATAGTAATGTTAATGAAATCAATTTAGTCACACCAGGAACACCCTGTCTCAAATGGGAATCAAATGCACATCTCTACCATTATATAACAATTACTAACTACTGAATCAATAAATTCTTCACATCGCTTTATTCTCATTACAGTATGTTTAGCGGATTCAGTGTTGGCGTTTCATCGGCATGGCATGCAGGGCCGCTCGCTGAGGAACGCCGAGGTCACTCAGGAGATCACCGACCACTCCAGGGTTTACCGACTCTTGGGCCACGACAAGTTAGTGACATGTCTTTATCACAATGTAATAAATAATAATCGTCACGTGGGTAAGGTCGCGTGCGTGTCCGTGCGCGGGGCCGCGGCCGCGTAGTGAACAGTAATCAACTCTCATATAAATAAAACATTATAAATTATGAAAAACTTGACTTATTTGGCTATTTTTTTATTTATTCTGATTGTTGGGACAAATATGTATGAATAAGTGTCTAGAAAATAAACAATCGACGATTTGGTTAGCATTTTTTGTATGAACATATTAAAAATGTTACTTTCAGCTTAACATTTTGACAGAAAACCATCGGTCCTATTCGTAGTCTTCCAACAATCCATTATTTACCTCTAAAAAATGAATTTTTTTTCAGAGTGGTGGTGCTCGAGTCGCACTCGTTGCAAAACAATACTTTGTCAAGCGAAGACGGCAACGACCTGTACATACTAGCCGGGCACGAGGCCTCCTATTGACCGGCGGGCGGCCGCGAGCCGGCCCCGGGCCGGGGCTCCGCCCCCCCGCCGCCCCGCCGCCGCGCCTCACGTCGCGGGCGGCCACGTGCACGGCCACGTGCACGGCCACGTGCAGCCAAACGACGGTAGATGAGTAACTGATATTTATATAGATCGGGTCGTGTCATCAGAACACTTCAATCGCAGATTCATGTAAAACGAAGAGACTCCTGCATCGTCTGCAACTCGAATGCCGCTAGAAGAGTTATATTGCATCCAGCTCCGCTACAGCAGCTGCTCCGGAAGATTGCATGATATGTATTTTACTCCTTACCCATTTAAATCGTCAATTACATTCGTTATAACAAATGTAACAACACTTTCCAGCAAGAAAGTATTTCAAGACAAAACAATATAAATGTATGTAATTGTTAAAAGAAGTTATTAAGTCATTACCATGTTGTATGCGCGATAAGTGTCGCCCTCTGGCGGCCGTCCCGTACCGCTCCCGGTCATCGGTGCCGCGGAGCCTGTTCTAGCTCCAGGCTGCAGATGTTAGGGGCAAGTTTGGAGAACCACACTCAATGGAGGTGTACACGAAACATAACAGTATTTAAAGATGATGAGCTCACGAATATTTACAATGATCATAGGGTTATATAGTTGTTTGTGGCCGACGAGGGGTCGAGTCCTTGTATGGGCGGGCGAGTTATAAAAACCTGCAGTTATTTTGAAATAACTTCTTGTATCTAATTGATGTTGTTCGCGACAATTACTGCGGCGTAATCCGGACCCTGTGCGCTGTGATATCCTGTGATACCTGCCGCCTGGGTGTGTGCAATAACGAAATGCTGGCCGGCGTTCGAATAACTCCCGAGCTGTGCTCGATGTATGTAACGTCTTAACATTACGGTCACTCGTGTATGTACAGTAATTAAATTTTAATAATTGTCATATTCACAGAAAAAAATGACCGCCTCGCCACAGTCGCGGTGCCCGGAGGCGAGTGGTCGTGTAATCCAGGAGCTTACCTAAAATATTTTTCAGCGTCAAAGCCCAGTTCTGCACAAACATTAATCGTATAATTTGCTAAGTAATGCTCATTTTCTAGACATTTTCACTACGGATCCGAAATTACATAAATAATAAAACCATGTTATACGTATGTACTATACAACGTCTTATTGACATCTTTAACTCGATATTTGAATGTTTTATGCAAATTGTACTCGATGTAGTGACGACATTCAATCGCTCACATTAGTGACGTACGCGTAAACATTCATCGGGAAGGCGAACAAAGAAGCAATAATCGAAGCGAAAAGCTTTGGAATTCGAAAGAGACATAAAAGAGTATCGTTGTATCACTGCCAATTAATTAAACTTCATTCCGTGTATTGAATTTAGAACGAGCAATAATATTTGTAGTAATAAATATTAATTAATACTTAACATATTGTTATAATTATTATAATGAGATTAACAATTCTCTTTAACGATATCATGTATATTTTGCAATAATACGGCAGTGTCGCCAGCATTTAAAACATTCTTAGTCTAAAGTAACGTACCAAAAAGTTGATTGTATTGAACGTTGACATCGGAGCCTTATATTCGTTATTAACAATTTTTCTTTGCTTCTATTATTTCACATTTAAAGTTTTTGAACGAGTAAATTTTTTTTTATAAACACATAAGCTATTTACAATAATATTAATAAGAGGGGCCAATTTATTTGCTCGATATTTATACAATAAATGCAAAAATAAACTTGCCACAATGTCACATTTATCAACGGGGGTGTTGTTCCGATAAAGCGCTCATTGTGTATGACCAATACAGCACCGTGTGTGCGAGTTGGGACACGTTGCCCCAAGTGTCGCGTGTCGCGTGTCGCAGGACTGCTCGTGCACGGGGCATAGAGAGATCTGTTACTGTTGCTACATTGAAATAAACGTTTTTTTTAAATGTAAAATTTTAAATGTATGAAATGTTAACGCAAACATATTCAGCCTTAAAACTCGTCACAGACGAAGCTGTAACATATAGCAAGGCATTATTACAATATACTTTCTATATTCAAGCTTGACTTTGACCGGGGGATGACGATCTGCGAGAGGCTGCAGGCGGCTGCTGGACGCGACAAGCCGAGGACAGGGCGCGGTGGCGCTCAACGGGGGAGGCCTACAGCAGTGGAGTGAGATAGGCTGATGATGATGTTGATGATGATGGTGATGATGATTAAAGCGTGTGTGGGCGCACACGTAGCCATACCATATCTGTTATGTTGTTGAAATAAAAAATTGACCCGACAGTGACATGAGCGTGCAGATAATGATTTGCTATATTACGAGATGTCAGCGCAATATATTTTTGTACATCCCGGCTCCGGCTGACGGTTGTCATGCTCAAGAAATGCAGTCTTCAGTGTCCGGCCTCGCCGCCGGGCATGACGTTATCATAGTGTATGTTTATATACCTGCGTCTTTGAAATACCAAAATTAGGTCCGTTTAAAAGCAGCGCGATCATTTAATAACAATACATTAGTTATGTAACTGCCGAAGCGTATTTGCTGTTGATGAATATAATTTTTAAAAAGCCAGGAAGGAAATTAAAGATTGGAATCATTTTATAGGCGAAATATCTAATTTGTATGGTTGAGAACTTGTTGACGGTTGAGAAAAAATAAAATGCATTTACCAGTTTGCGAAGTCGCGCTCGGCCACCGTGGCCGACTGTGGCGCACACTGCACGCCGCTGTGCGGAGGCCCGCCTGCAGCAGTGGAACAATCAAAGAGTTGACGATGAAGATGTAACAGTAGTTAACAGTACGCACGTCAAATAAAGTCAAAAGTGACGTTTCATGCACGTGTGTGTCACCGTATCTCTTACGTAGCAGGCGAGGAGCAGTGCCAAAATGTGTGCTTGTTTTACGTTCACAACTCTTTCTATACGCGCATGTCGGTGTCGGCGAGTTGTGAATTCCCCATCGGTTAGTGTCTGACCTATTAGTCAAGATAATAGAGTCAAGTTTGCCTCTAGGCCTTAAAATAAAAGTTAATGCCCACAGGTTTGTGCAATAGCTTTCGTCACGTGAACACGGCGTATCGTCGAGGTTTGTGCTGCGTAAATATACAGCTGTCGAGTTGCTAAAATAGGCGTAACTTATATGTGTATTTATCATGACGTATGTTACTCAAACCGGCTTTCATTACGTCATACATTTCAGACGTCTTTTGAAAATACAATAATTCAGTCAATAGGAAACTGATTTTTTTTATACTTTAATCTACCGAAATACCGCTGACATTTAGTTTAATTTCGCATATAAATAATAATAATAGTATAGCATACAACATTACTGTGATCTTGATCTATAAGAGATTGTTAGCGATGAGTAGGACCTGATTTTATTGCATTATTATTTAAATGATAGTAATAATATTAAATTGTATTAGTCTTTGCTCACATGTCAACCCAATACACGTGGTCGTTTTCACTACATCTTTTTAACACACCATTTATATTATTACTAATTGCGACTTAATGTACACCGTCTTAAACAATTTTCGAGACAGCAATGAGCCGAGGCTCGTGTACTAATGTGAATAATGCTTTTATGGTGTACGAAGTCCTAATTACCAATGATGACTCATGAGTGACGATAAACTATTGAGGCGATGTATGAGCGAATGTTTGTCGTTAGTGTTTAACGTAGAACCGCTATGTAAGAAATTAATTATTTACACATATGATGGGTCAGTTCAGTCATATTGGAGTGATTAGTATCTTACACAATAAAATAATAGTAGAAATAGCATAAAAAAAACAAAAAACATATTTATTAAAAATATTTTATTAGACCCCTATAACCAAATAATTGTGATCGTTTAATACTTACGTTTTTCGCAAGATGTTTTTGGGTAATAATATTAATAAAAATGTGTGAAAAGACATTTTTTCTGTGTTGTACATATGTAATACGGTTATAACACGGAGTTTTTGAACTTTAAGAAAAGAAAAAAAAACTAAAGTTTGCTTGTATATTTTTTGTAAATAAATAAATATTACAAATATTCCAATTAGTATTAGTCAATTGTATTATATCAATAGAATAGTTATTGTAATTTTAAAATGTATTTAATTTTTTTCTAATGACAACCTCATTTCAAAAACTAGTTTGTAGAAGTAATTTGATGAAGTGGACTGTCAATTTATTTATTTTTAATCTGTGTTCGTCGGTGAACAGAATGTATGTTCTCTTTTTCCCTCTCTTCATTGATTTAATGTTGTCACTTGGGTAAATTAATTTCCCTTTTTTGTTGTGATATCCAGTGTTTTAATTTTTGGTTTTTAAGCAACTTTATGAGATTATGTTATTATCGAATGGCTGTTTTCAAATTTAGACAATAATAGTTTTACTTCATTACTTTTCGTATAAAATTGCCATAAATATTAAGTTGATTATAATTAATACATGTTTTTATGGTTAAAGAAATTATCTTCGCCAATTGTTATACAATCTGATATATACCCTAATTACTACAGCTTGTAGTGGAAATTAAAAAATACATATATGGTTTGCACTCAAGTTTTTATTTAGGCAAATATTAATGGCAACTTTTTAAAATCAGAACTTTTGTTGTTGTTCCAAAAGTAAGTATAGTATGCAATAGAGAATACATAGAGGATACCTGTATATCTAATTGAGCTATCACAGAACCTAGAAGCTACTAAATAACAGGCGACCTGCAATTACATTGGCTACTGAAGGTCGTCATAAACAGAGCTATACATGTAATTACACCAACGCATATTATGATATAATATATTTTCTATAGTAAAATTTGAAGTGACTACTCTCATAACTATAATATGTACTTCTTTCTTACATCTTCAAAATATGTGAACAGATTATAAAGTCATTGTTGTGCAGATAATGACCACAACTTATGTTTACCATAATATTAAAACCTTCTGTGCTGATTCGTTGTAATATTTATTGTAGCTTAATATATATACATACACACACGCTCATATATATTCAGGATGTCCCATAATGAAAGGATAATCCTGTGGTGACGAATTAAATGTGCTTCTTAAAAAAACACCTTTTTGTTGACTTCACTGTACTTTCAAGTCCACCACAGCGGCAAATTAATGAAATTTGTTGCGTTTTTGTTGTTATCTTATTCCTCGCAGACATTCTTAATAGAAATGCAGTCAATTGTAATTTTTTCAAATTTTCATATCATTTCATTTTTCATATCAAGTTCAAATTTTAACATCAAAGATAAAACATTATTTAGACCATATTTGAGGGCATTTGATGAAAAAAACTGATGAAAACTGGAGTGGCCAACTATCTTAAAAATATATTATGCAGTTTTGGGTATTTATTGAGCGCCGTATAGCTGTACTATTAGGCACTCCAGGATTATCCATTCATTATGGCAAACCCTGTATATTTATCTCCGTCTGTGATAGCCTTTATACTGTGTGTAAATGATCTGACAAAAAATATGTATAAAACTGAGTAAAAAAACTTGGCAGCCTGGAAACGATAAACCGTTGTACATATCTAAAACTTGAGTTCTCTGCCAATTAATTCATATTAATTTGTTGCGTTTGTAACGAACTTGTAATGCTTTAAGTAATCCCGTTTATTTATACACCTTGTAATAAATATTTCTTTTCCATTCTCGATTTTTATTTTTTCACCATTACTTTTAATTTCGTTTAAAGTCATTTTTATATTGACACATTTCTATATGTAGTATGCATTTAAAACATCACTTTCTCATTTTAGAAAATTTTTGATTTCTCATTTTATTTAAATTAGTCATTTCAAAAATCTGTAGTTAGCAATATATGTTTTTATACTAGACATCGATATTTGGTGATAATCAAAGTCAACTAAATGCTGTTAGCACAATATCAAAATATTGGTGTAATAAGCAAATAATACCTCATAGGGAAGCGAAAGTACAAAAGGCGTTTCAGTGAAACGCCACCCTTCGCTAATTTACTTGCATGGAATTAAGTAGACTTCAATAAAAGTCTTGGTACACAGAACACTTTAGTCTCAGAATATATGACAAGCCGATTAAAAAATGAAAATGTATGCCATTACCGAATTTAATTATAATCAATTAAAGTTATGCACAGATAATAAATAGATTCTATATATATCACACAGTATGTTAAAATAGCATGTTGTAGTTCAAATTACAGATTACTTCTGACCATAAAGCCCTATCAGCCGTATACATCGAATGATGTACATTTTCGACATTGGTCTTAGTCTGCTTTATAAAGGTTTGCAATTATGGTTATGCATACTTATGCATGACTGATTACTACGATTTCTTAATATGGATATTTGTGTTCATATCTTTATGTGTATCTCCATAGAACCACAATACTCATTTTAATTTTAAATGCAGATTTTTGTTTTCTTACTTTACATTAATTCATGTTTCTCTTTTGTTCTTATGAAACAATCTTCGACTAGCTCTTCAGTCACTTCCGAATTCTTGCCAAAAGAATTTACCATTTGAAAAGGCAAGCGGACTGAATAAGGTTGTAAATTGTACCCGATTTAAAATTTAGATTACTTTTGAAACATGTTAGTGATTTGACATAGTGGTATAGACTATAATAAATACGTGGGAGTGAGTTATTGAATTGAAACACCAATAGAAATAAATTTACATATTAAGAAAATTATATATGCTGGTCACCACCAAAGGAATTGGGAATTTAATGTCGCTAGTTGGGAATTGCTACGCATTTTTCAATATATTTTTATGGCTTACGCTTGCAATTAGATTAGGTATAAAACAAACCGCCCTATGGGAAGGTGACCAGCATTATCCTAGATAAGTCGCAATTAAAAGTTGTTCTTCAGAATTAAAAAAAAATCGTGAATTGAAAGTCTGGTATTTATATCTATTATTGAGCAAACAATATAGATAATAAAATGGTCATTATTGGCATATAATGCTGATAGGGAATAAATTTGGGAACATCTCATTTTATATTGTTTTGAGTACTATGATGGCGGCTTACATATTATATGTAAGCCACTTACATATGGCGTGCACAATCTGTCTTAGCACTCAAATTGAATACTTGACTCTTCAGTTATTTCTCAAGCCTTTTTACATATACTCATTGAGGATAAAATTAACGTTTATATAAATTGTAATAAAAATGTTTGTGTAATTACACATTTTATTTGACTTACAGACTTTCGGAATAGTGCTTTTTAAAGTATTTATCTTAGAGATAAGTCTTTCCAAATATTCTCTGATAGTATTAAGTGAATTGCAAGATTGACATTTTCATCTGAGGAATATTATGACTTAATTAGTTTTAGATCTTGAAAAAATAAATACAAATGAATACAAATAAATTTATTTTGATATTTCGGGGCGAGTGTACATACCATGGTAGATAGGTACCTAGATTATAATCAGTTTCATGTTCTTCTGGATTGTTTCTCAACAAATTCTATTCCGCAATAAAGTCATTGTGAATTATGTAATTGTGTTTCATTTGGTAAACTGGTGAAAAGTGGGAGTGTACTACACTCCTCTGCCTACCCCTTCGGGGAATACAGGTGTGATGTTACGTTAATTTGATAAATTACCTAGAATAGTAGTTGCAAAAGTTGTTGTATTTTCAAAGTTTAAAATATCACTCTCATTGGCAGATGATATTATTATGATGTGGGGTAGACAGATATGAATATGATTAATGTAAGATTAAATATCTTTCTTGTGTGCATTGCAACTAGGGCACCCAATGTTTATGATCAAAAAGTCAAAGAGCATTCTGGTAATAAATTGCACTTGCTGAACAAACTACACTGGTGATCACTGCTGTGACTATTTGTTAAATATGAGGCAGCCTGTTTAGGCTGTCTCATATTTACATAAGTACTATACTATACTAGTATTACGTACATCATATTTACGTAAGTACCATCACATACTCCACAGAATTATTAACCAGTCACTTATATCAAAAGTTGTTTAAAATATCCTAAGAGCCTCTAAGTCAACATATCAATACTGATCAATTATTTGACCTAGTAAAATATAGGGTTAGACAGCTAATACTGTACCTTCACTAAGTACAACTGCACTTGATTAAAAACCCTTAAAAGGTGCAATAACCTATTCAATATTGTACATAATTGTAGAAAATGCCAAAAGGCACTAATTAAGTCCACC
This sequence comes from Parelbella ahira ahira, assembly GCA_018244795.1. NCBI lineage: Eukaryota > Metazoa > Arthropoda > Insecta > Lepidoptera > Hesperiidae > Parelbella > Parelbella ahira. The sequence goes on along the minus strand of DWME01009423.1, from coordinate 1,449 downwards.
CATTGAGTAACATGAAAGAGCGTAAACTAATAAGTCAAAGTGCAAGTGCACATACAGCATGTGTTAAATATTGTTTTCATATACCTTAGTCTGAGCAGCTTGTTCACTATTTGTCAATACCATGAGTGTTTAATAAGGTTACAGCAATGCAGTTATGATATCTGCTTATTTCGAAAGATTTGGTGTAAGAAATAAAGCTAGTAGAATTTATAGTGACTTGAATGGGTTAGAATGAAAGTGTTTAAAGTCAACATTTTATTTAATAACATACTGCTTATAAAGCTTAAAATAAAATGACCTTAAAGCTACGAACACATGCGTGCACTAGTCTTCTTCAATTATCTCCACTTCGTCTCCCTCCTCCTTCTTTTTATTCAACATTTTTTTCGCTGAAACTGCTTGTCTGTAGTTTTCTAGCGCTTCAGTTAAAGGATCCACAAATCTATCGAACTCTATATCTTTCATAGCTTCCACCACATCTTGACCAGTGAGAGCTTTTCTTTTGTTATTTTTAACTATGTTTGTCGCCGCTGAAGTCACATATAATACAAAAACTGAAGCCGCCTTCGCCAATCCTGTTCGCGCTTCCTTTGATATTGATACTCCCTCTGGAAGAGCTTCTTTAATTATTCTCGTGACTACAGTCATAGGTAAGTTCAAATCTTCTAGTTTCTCGGCCATTTTAACACGCTTTGCAATAAATACGTTAATGCATAATAAATTAATGCAATCACGTTCACCGCATTTAACCGAACCGCGAAAATACGTCAATGTCAATCTTTGTGTAAATGACATTGACATATCCGTTTAGAAATCTATCTTTTTAAAAATGTTATACTAATTTCTTCGTTGTTGAACATTACTATAAATAAATACTGAACATACATAAAGACAGACCAGGAATACTTTCTTTTAAAATAAAGACCATTGCTCTACTTTATTATGTAATTTAATCACGTTTTAAAAATTTCTGTCTGACAAAACAAATAAATCAATAAGACAATCCAGTCCAAAAGCAACATTGGAAAAAAGTCCTGAATTGGAACTAACATTTTTCAATGTTGGCAGCACTCCTACTATTACGTCACGTCAGTACAAGTTGTATAATTTCACAGACTTGCCGTTTTTTGTGATTATTTTGAACTTTATGTATTTGACGGCGCCATTAGTTTTGATTCGTCGTAATTGTTAGCTAATTACCTGTCAACTCACGTTGACGGATGACATAACACCGGCCGCTGTGGTGGCGGCCATGACAGAGAGAGTTGTTATTGAGAGACGAAGGGAAGAGGTTGCGCACGCGCCCACGTGTTCGGGTGGAACGTCATTAAAGATAATCGCTCTGAATCGGCATGAGCCGTCAATGTTATAATTAGTGATTATCGATTTTGTAATAAGTAAAGGAGTGTCTTTTGGATTTGCATCTTATTCTTATTCCAACCAAGCCCT
>DWME01009422.1:0-10939 GCA_018244795.1 Parelbella ahira ahira | reverse complement strand
ATAACATGTGTAAATAACCGTAAGTAAATAAACACGTGTAAAATAAATCATTGTTAGAAATCGAAACACAGCGAAAAGTAGTAACCCAAGATTTTTAATCTTTATATAGATTAACGTTTACTATAATATAAGTTTAACTTGTGACGTCCCTGGTATAGTTTTCACTCACAGAAAAGTAAATATGACATTACGGCGTCAATTTTGACACTGCATTTTATTCACTAACTTTATCGTTGTCAGTTTTATTACCAGCTTGTCTATGCAAAAATTGTCAAGAAGTATACTTAAATGCATAGATAAGAAATAGGATGATTTGTTTGTTTTTGTCAATAATAATTGTTTTATATAGTGAAACTTCGGTTTAGATTTCGGCCAGTTTCGACCAAAAAATCTAGTTTCGGCCTTAGTTTCATATTCGACCAAAAAAATGGCCAAACCTTTCTGCCGCGCTGAAACTTGAGTGTTCGTGAATTATTGTGCATCGTTCGATCAGCTTCACGGCATAGACATGCGGCTAAAAAGCATTAATCTGTATTTAATTTGCAATAAACTATAAAATGAATACAAAATGAATGTCCCGAATTTTATAAATTCGGCACAATTGACATACTATGTTTCAACGCCCAGCATTGCTTCGCAATTCCAATCCCTCTTTATGACATAAAAATACATTAAATATATTTGGAACCTTAATGATTGTCTTTTTTTAATTAATCCTATATAACTAACGGTATACATAGAATATGCAAATAAATGTGGGAAATAATTTTGTGATCATAAACCACAATGCTTCGCACTAGGAGTCATGAAAAATTTTAAATACACTAAATTTTCAGTATGCAGTAGAAATTTTAAATAGGTATGTTTAAGTAAGTTTCGGTTTTGGTTTCAGCCGAAACTAAGAGCGAGGCCGAAAGTTTGGTTTCGGTTTCGGTCGGACACTAGTTTTATACTAGATAGTTTAAATTTGTGAATGTAAAATTTAAGAATAGCACTGTAAGTAGTCAGCGACTCCCTACACTGAGGAAAGAACTAATTAAATTATATTGCGCATGCGCCACCACTCGTACAACTTTAGAACAGTGCGAACTACGTTATATCTTATTTCTTAACTCAGTAACGAGAGGCGATGATTTAGTAAATTACTATGGAGTATGAAAATGGTGAACTACAGTTTAGGCTATCCATATATAGCGATCAGTTCTCTGTTTGTGTCCATACTCTAGACCGGTGTTTCCCAACGTGGGGCCCACGCCCCACTTGGGGGCAATTTGATAGTTAAGGGAGGCAGTTCAAAAATAGACTCGACACCACTTTAACCCTTTCGCTCCGGGCCAATTAGATGCAATGTTAGTTAACGTTGGCGTCGTCGATGTAATTGGCCCATCGCAACATCTGTATCGTTTTACATCATACAGTTGGTGTTCATTTGATATTGATTCGAAGTGGCCGTCAAAACCGTTGTAAAAGCTTTTACTTACTATGTTTTGTTAACAATTTCATAGAAAACCTATCATTTAAGTTTCGTGAACAAATAAATGTTAATGTAAAAAAAAAATTATGTTACATCACTATGTAACATACAATTTTTTTTCTCCCCCCCCCCCCCTGGGGGCGCATAAAAATTTTAGAAAGATTAGGGTAGGGCATGGCACAAAAAAGGTTGGGAAACACTGCTCTAGACTGACCGTTTGTAGAACACTTACGCAGTGTGGGACACCGTCAAAACAATTTCTTGATTTATAATCTATGCTTGTCGGCTTTATTTAGAAGAACGCCGTTGAACTTATTCATGTTATTGTAAAGCTAACTCGTGTTTTGAATTGAATTGAATATAAACTTGTAAGATTAAACAATTACAATGGATGCAAGAATAAAAAAATGTCCAAATTGCAGTCAATATTATTACCTAAAATGTAAGTATAATGGGTAAGTAAAAGGATTAACCATGTAGTGTTTATACACCATTTAATTTAGTATAATTATTTTGTTACTTAATACATTGACCTAATAGAAGTAATTTACTACTCCTAATTTACCAGGCGAGCAGCCTGTTATCCCACTTCTTAGTCTATTTCTTTAATAAAAAAATTCTTGATACCGAGAGATAGTAAAAAAAGTGGAAGACATTCAATGAATAAAAATCGTTAGGTACTCAAGGTGATATGTTCTGGCGTGAATAAATTACACAAAAAATTTAAGGGTAATAACATTGCAAAATTATTGAATTTTAACTTAGATTTCATTGGTTTTTCTTCAGCAACGTCATTTATTTAGGTTAAGATCAAGTACTAAGCAATTTATAAATACTGCAGTCTACAATAGAAAACTAAAAATAAAATGTCAATCTACACACATTGATAAAAAAATATTTAACAATAAATGTTATAAAATTCTAAACAAATAATTACCTACATTAAAATCTATAGAAAACTTTTTTGTTCCTTCGCTCTAGCACTGTCACCTCAGGGATATGGAAACTTGCCATTGTTCCTAAAATGTGGCCATTCCATGTGTGAAAACTGTATAAGGAACATTATTAAGTTTGGTGAGCCTATAGAGTGTAAAATGTGCTTCAAGGATATGGAAATAAGTACGAATGAACTGACTCTTCTGTTACAAAACAATATTCCACTGTACCAATTGTTCCCAGTCAACATATACATGCTTGGTGAACTGGCTTATGACATGATAATGGTAAGAAATCTTAATCCTTTGTATAACCAATTCCATTAGTGTCATTCGCTCAAATATATTGATTGTAAATGTGAATAATGACTTCCCCAACATTTAATCAGTACCCACTTTTGTTCAACAAGAAGGATTATATTCCTTTCACAGGCTATACCTAAAGAGTCTAATAATTATGATGACTACTTTGTTGAACTCCAGACAATCCTCCAGGATACTACAGAAGTACAAGGTAAATTAAATGACATACAATTTTCAAAAATATATTCAACACTTACACAATATCATGTTAAGACTGATAAGTTTATCTATTGACATTTATTTTATTCATTTATCATGTGTAAAATTTAATCTAACCTTTAGGCTTTAATAATATACAGCCCCAGTAATATTCTAATTATCAATAATGTTTAATTGCACTAAAAGACAACTCTGTATATGTTCTAAGATAGAATTCATTCTCATTCATTTATTCTAACATATATCGTCATGCCAGATCCTTTGTAACATAAGCAGAGTGCCCTATGTTCCAAAACTGCTGAATATGTAAGATTATATAAATGACATGCTTTATCTACAGCCATCACTCTCTTCATACATGTACACCATTTTCTTTTGGGAATACTGACTCCCCAAGTATGATTGCATGAAACAAACAATAAATACAAAATTATAAATATTAGCAAAGAAATTCACTTATTATATGTGTTGCTCGGACAACACTATGGTTTATTCTGCCTTACAATAATAAGAAACTTGTATTCTACTTATGCTATGTAGGTACACATGTACATTCCCCACTTCACTTCTAATTACAGGAAAATGTATGGAGTGCCGTAATCCAACAACAAAAGCTTGCAAGCAATGTGAAACTACACTTTGCAATAGCTGCTTCAACAAAATTCACAAAAATGTTGTTATTTTCAAAAGTCATATACTACAGAATATTGGTAAGATATCTTAAAAAGCTATAATATTTCAGGTTTTTTTTTGTAATAACATATTATATACATCATATGTAGTTATGTTGCTTATAAAACATTTAAATGAACTTTGTAATTTAATATCTTTTTAGACACTGTATTAACTGTCAGCACTTGTAAGATACACAAAGATAAAATGTTGGATTATTACTGTAAGGATTGTATGAAGACTGTCTGCATGGACTGTTTAATGGTTGGTGGAGAAAAGTCATGTAAAAACCACAATGTTGTCTCTATGCAAGAAATGGTATGTTCCAATTCACATCTTTGATTCATATTTCTCTTTGAATTGCAGCAAAATGTATTTTTATTAATCATTTTAGTGTGAAGACTATTAATTAGTAGAAAGTCATTGCTTGCCTCTCTAGTGGGATGTTTAGAATATAAAGATATGTTCATGATTAATTGTCGACATACCATGTTCTAAATTAAATTAATCGTTACAGAATGTGGACTTGCTGCAAGAATTGACTGATATCACACCTAAAGTTGACGAAACATACAGAAGACTCACTAAAACTGCTGTTGTAAGTAAACCCGAGAGATATATTTTAAATTTAATGTAGGTAGACACAGTAAATTAATGATATTTGTTTTTATAGGATATTGGGTATTTAATGTATAATATGGCAAATACAGCAGGGAAATCAGACGTAACTGATTTATTACATGATATGCACCAGCATTTCTCAAAATTGACATTGAAGATACAGGAGCACAAAATTGAGGTGATGGATACTTTACTCAAGTCACAATCTGCTGAGAAGAACTCTTTGCTAGAAGTAAAAAATGAAGTAACAAGATCTATTAAGGAAGCGAAAAGCATGTTAAATGCTATAAAGTCTACAGATTACAGCAATTTGAAGCAGGTGAGTGATGTCAATACTACTTATTTGTTCACTGAATTATAAGTCACTGATTTTGTTTATGCTGATTTAACATAAATGGCAGTGCTTTTAATAAATAAAACAATTCTGTTAAGGTAATTCTTGAGAATACCAGCATTTATTTAATTTACTAATTTTTATGTATGAAGCGGCAAATGAAATACACAATAAATACGTATATACTGAAATATGTGCCAAATGAAAATGTTTAATTTTAGGTGAATATACATTCAATGTTAGAAGAGGCCAGAAAGATTGCAGACATACCATGGTATTTAAATAAGGATGATGACAAGACTGAACCTCTGAAGTAAGTAACCTGTGAATGTAATCAATTACAACTGGCTTGTGCTGTTCTATTATACACTATACTTTTTCATAAAAACTATTCATATTTTTAAAAGTACCCTATTAGTAACAAATCTCTCTTCCTTTAATTGTTAATTGTATTAAAATAATTTAGTCTCTTGATTCACCTGTGATGTTTTATTATGTATTTAACTTTTTAGGATTATTGTAAATGAAGATATTATTGCTCTATTAAGTAACTATGTTCACTTAAAGGGAAGTATTGAGTCTAAATACAAATTATTATCTACCAAGGAGCTGCAAGAGAAAGATATTGATGCACCCCCACCACCACCTTCAGTAGTTCGGCCACCAGAAATGCCCAAAGGTAATATAAAAGATATTTCATTACACACTTTATATTAGCTTGGGTTGTAGGTATATATCTAGATATGTATGTATGTAATGGAACCTTTGAGCTCAATTTTCACCAATTTCCAGAAGTCTGATTAATTTGGAACTTTGCACATGTATCAAGGACCGATGACAATGCAATAATTTGATAAAAAAAAATACCTGAACAATTAATTTCCCATTTATGAGTTTGTCAGACTAAAAACTGAAAATTTATTTTTTAGTTTTTAGTGCATTTTACTACGGTTCATAACTATCCTCTCATAGATGGTTGCCAATGGAATGATTGTAATATTTAAAATATCAAGCACCCCACGTTTTTTACTCTAAATTGAATTATTCTGTTAATAACTAAAATTTCATTATTTCATTCAGATTTTGATTGTTCGATCTTCTACGACTGTAATATAATCTCTTTGTCATTAACAATTATTTTCTAGTTTTTAGTTCGATTAGCAATAAAAGCGTGGTTTTTTTGTTCTTTAAACTATTATTATTTTTTATGTATTTAAGTTACTGCTAATAATAGATAGTCATAATGATTGTAAATTTAAGTTTATATTATACAATCAAAAAATAAATATTAAAATTCCAGGCAAACCGTGTCACATCCGATGCGCCTGCGTCTGTGTAGATAAAGCCGCTTGTCCCACTTTTTTACTTCACTGTATATTACATTATAAATAACAAATTACTGCGTAACTGTATTAATATGTACACAAAAATTATATTATTACACAAAACTTATATTATATTGCACATTTCGTAGACATTAGAGTACCTAATTAATATTTGGAATATATACTTATTTATGGAGTTCCATTTCACTTCCATCCATTATGCCTCGTTAATTATTAAAATTATCTGTTTCCATTCCTATAAGTTTTTATCCTGTACTAAGTATAATATCTTTGGTAAAAGCGAATACCGTCTATACGCAGCTATCAACCGGTTTCATTGAAGATCGTTGGTGAGACTGGACAATGACCTGAGATATTGGAATGTGGATAAAATAGAGGATATCACTTTTTAGCAAACTGCATATGGATATTAGATATTATAAAAAATATATTTTTTGCCACAATATATTCATGTAAAGTAAAAAGAATTGCATAATGAGTGCGGGTGAATCGCTGTTGTGCGGATCAGAAGTCTCTGAACTTGACATTCGTGTATGAAAAAAAATGATTAATGTAGACAAAGCATAGATATAATTGGTATTCGGTGCTGTCTGCGCACCCCGTAAGTGATCTGAGGTGAAAATTTGATGATAGTCATTATAATAATGATGGTAGTAACGCCATTAAAATCCATAATAATTTACATAAAACAAAGTAACAGAATGCAACTTTGTAAACTTAAAGAATACCTATCTTTTCATGATTTTGCTGGATTGTGTTTCTTTAACAGATTGTATATTTACTTCTTGCGAATATATTTCGCACTGTATCATTCAATTTCACTTTTACTCGAGAAACTGGTCTTTTTTCCACTCGGACGCAGTTACTTTCACCGCTTGAAAGTGTGATTTGAGACTCGAACGGGCGCAGAGGTTAAGCGATCTTTAGAGTGAATCGTGCCATTCTAATGACATTTTTTATCAGCCGAGATAGCTTTAGACGTGTTAGTATCTACAGAGTTCATGTTAGATGGAGAGCTATTTGTGTCACCGCTGGACAAGAACATCTCAGCGCAATTCGAAGAATCTCGTACCCTTATTGCTCTACTCTGTACTGAGAGCTAATTTTGTCATTTACTGGACAAGGAAACGTCACCTCACTCCGAAGAAGCGTCTTTCCGTTCAATTCTAATGCTAATGCAGTCTACTCACTCAATTACTCAATGCTAATTCAGTTATCGATTGATTCAGATGTAGATATTAACTCATATCAGTCATACGTTTGTCTAAACCCATCAAAGTATTTCGCAGTATCTATAGATCTGAAGCGTTTCAAGATTACTATCGTGCGGACTATAGTTTCATAACGCTGTCAATTCTTAGAAAAATCGATTAAGAAGTCGATCCCATTAACCATTTGTAGTGACTAACATTACAGCTCGATAAAGACTGATGCCACTTAAAATCTCTGTCTATTCTGGTTTAAAACTAGTGATGTGGCTAGCCAACACACAAAAAAGTTTCAACCGAACGTTCCTGGACGATAAAATTTAACAATTGCCAATAACCGGGATATAAATTTAGATAACCTACATATTCGTCATCACGTGGATGAACTCAGTGTCATGCGACACTCGTGCGACTGGCAACTGCGATGCTATATTCAATAGGTAGCGTGCAGTAATAACTTACTCTTTTGACCACTGCGCATTCCAACTTCATCCTCAAACATACCAAATAACAATTGCTTTTCACATTCCAGTTTAATTTCTATTGAAGTGAGACACTAGTGACTAGTGAGTATTTTCAGGCTGCATTCTCTCCATTGTTTGTTTCACCATTGCAACTTATAACAGTAGTTTCATTATTATTAACTGGTAGATCGTGGGAGTGTACTACACTCCTCAGCGTACCCTTTCGGGGATTACAGGCGTGAAGTTGCGTTTTTTTTTTACTTTTATATTATATCGCCACACCAGATCCTGGTAACCAGATCCTTTGCCGGGTAAACGGAGAGCACCGAGGACCAAAAACACGCTTCTACTACTATAATTCTTAAAACCGCACTATCCACCACACTATCAAACATTTATGTAACAATTTTGTTGATGAAAACACAACAACAACATTTAAAAAATATGTATGAAACCGTTAACTTATGAAATATTGATAATGTTTATGGAATCGCTGACATTGTTAGATGTTAAACAGTATCCGATATCATTGGTAACCTAGTAGAGTAGTGATAAATGATAATAACTGTCCTTGTTTTCAACAGTGTTGGTGTCGATTGACCCAGTTTATAATTAATGCTCTCGATATTAGCAACACTGAGTCATTGGGGCGTAGTCAGCGAGGCGCGTCGAGACGCTTTCCCGCAGCCTTGTATACGCAAGCTTTTTGTTTAGTTTCTAACTTATTACTATTCTATTGTCACGCCGGGTAGGTTGAGAGCACCGAGTGCCAATCATATCTATATTGACTTGACTCGCTTCTGCTATATTCATAACTCTTCATTACGCACGCCAGTTTCAGAGACTACTGACCCCCCATCAGCCAGTATCTAAATTATTTTGTCAAGATAGAAAAGTATTGGTCTCTCTCGGTACCTACATCTATCTAGCTAGTTTCTAAGTAACATAATTTTTAATTAAATTAGTATTTTTTTAAAGGCTAAATGTCAAAAACCGTGGTATCAGCCCCATTCTAAGTGAATACGGGATACTCAATGTCAATTGTTGATTAATATTAGTCTAGGATGTTACAGTTCTAAATTGTAGATATACCTGACATCGATAGCTGCGTGCGATTTATACAACCCTCTTCACACTTCGACCATAAACGGACTACCACTACCCTTATTTCTGCCGTGAAGGGTCAATGTCTGCCTTGTTCATATTACATATTTGAAAAGTGAAAAAAAAATACAAAAACACGACGTTACATTTCAAGTCATCATGGATATAAAGACATCTACATATTATTATATCCGTCTGACGTCATAGAGAAGTTCAGATTCAAAAACTTAACAATTACTGTATACAGATGAAAGTGGTTACAGACAATGAACAAAAATAAACTAATTCTTCGATATCATCTACAATATTTACCAAAAATTTAAATTGCTTCACTATTTACTTTATTAATTAAATCATACATATATGCAATCGTAACTTCTATCGCCTTGATCAAGTGCATATGTCCGTTAATGGAAATAAGTGTGTTATTACAACATACGTACGTCGCAAAACGCTATTCTCGGGTTTTTCATTCAGTTCCTGCCTTTGTTCTTGTTATAAAGATATAGCCAAAATTTACAGTTAATTAAATAATCACTTAACTAACTATTATAATCAAGGAAGTGGATATTTAAATACCAGTATCGCAATTTTTCACGAAAGTGCAGAAATTTAAAATGAAGGATTTTAAGGTCATTTTATTCTTTGTGAATAGATCCGAGACCAAAGATCGTGACTGACATATTTGTTACTAATAAACGACATATTTGTTACTAAATAATGATTTATTTAAGTAATTGATTACCAAAATTGAATGTTTTCGTTTTAGTGTAATTATGATCAATTTTGATAATACCAATAATGTTCTCCACGGCAATTCCGTTGGAATTTAAATAAGTGTCAGAATATTTTAATCGAATTACTTTACGTCAGTGTTTCACGAATTTTTATTCCGTCTTATTTTCTATTTTTAGCACCATTATGTGTTACATATAGTTGGACGATTGTCACCTTCATATGTAGCGTTGTTAGAGGTTTCATAAGTATTTGTTTATCTTTTTTATTATTAATTCAATACTAATAAAAAAAACACTGAGATAGCTTTATAAATAGTCATAAGACCTAAGTAGGCAAAGCCTAAGTTATACTAACCAGACAGTCTATATACTATGTATATATCTACATAAAAATTTATACTTACATATAAAAATACTTCACTTTTTTATATAGCATTCACACAAAATACAAGTAAATTGTGCACATTTACTTTAAAAATCAGTGTTTAGTGACCTATGGTGTGCTGTTTTTTTATAAACGACAAAATCCTCAATTTGACAAGGTATTCGACTAACCATTAATCGTTTCCATTCCACGCATACGTTGAATAATCGAATTAATGCGATGATTAGATTTATGTTTAGTAGTGCATCTAATACATACTTGGCATAACGGCTCGGAATGGTTAAAGAAACTCTCATATCTGGAGCGCATAATAGGTATTATGGTTCTTGAATAGGTAGGTACCTATTCAAAGACCAAAAAATATTATTGGGTGTGTTTTATGGGCTTTTGGAAAGATATGCTTAGATATATCATTTTAAACATCGTGCCGGGAAAAAGATTAAACTCAGTGGAGAATATTTCTCTCGCGTGAGCTGTGGTTTCGAAAAAAATAACGTAACACGACAAACAGGGCACAAGATAATAAAATATCACGAAGTATTCGACAAAGGCGTAACTTCTGTGTAGAAATGATCTTGTGTGCATTGCCCTTCGCAACTGTATGACGTCACAAGTCTGGATATTTTTTTATGACACGACATGTATCTAATATTGTTAGTCTGATGCTGAGAAATCACTGACTTTAAAAGACTTGGAAGCCAACAACAGTAGCGTTATTGTTCATTTAAGACCTTGATTGTTTAAAAACAATCGATAATTGGACTTCCAGGTTGCCGTTCCTTGAACCCCGTCGAGATGTCCGTATGCCAGACCAATTATTTACTAATTGCTTAATTTTAATCCTCTAACAAAAAAATAATAATAGTCATGACCGTTTTTTTGATGTGTTTTAATAAATGTATAAGTTATACTTACACGTCTAAAACTTGCGCGTTATTTAAATAAATATCACTTATCATTATGACTACAAAAGTCTATATTTCTGATTTATTTATATTTTTGTTTAATATCTTATATAAACACAACATCAGGCCTATAATCCCCGAAGGGGTAGACAGAGGAGTGTGGTACACTCCCACATTTCATCAGTTACGTTTACGTCCCATGGAATAGGTGGTGAGCTTATCGCTATACACC
>DWME01009421.1:0-10940 GCA_018244795.1 Parelbella ahira ahira | reverse complement strand
TTATCTCCGATTCCTATCGTGTGCTCTCATGTGACTTATGTAGCCAATCTTCTTTTTAAAGATTCTCGCACACTGCGAGTATCTTTAATACACTTTTTTAGTATAGGCCTTAGTTTAAATATTTTGTCTGTACGTTTTGTGTAGGTATATGTATATTTGTAAGATACATATTAATTATTTTCCCTTTAACGACCGATATCGAATTTGTGTTAAAAAGTAACATTTTAACAATGGTGAAAATATTACTTATACGTAACATCAGGCCTGTAATCTTCGAAAGGGGAGGCAGAGGAGTGTAGTACACTCCCACGTGTCACCAGTTACGTTTAAGTCCCATGGAATAGGTGGTGAGCCTATTACCATACACCGGGCACTGATCCTGACTCCGAGTCACTACTAGAAATTCTAAATTAGAAAAATTAAACACTTGCAACCACTCGACCAACGAAGCAATCATAAATAACTAATAATTTATTTTAATATATTTGTGTAAAATAACAAGTATGTTTATCCATGTTATTTTATACTGGTGCACAAATAAGGAGTATAAATAAATAACAAATAAAATAAAGAAGCACTTCAGATCTGTAAGAATAGAGATAATTCGCACCTGGTGCTCTCTGTCTATCCCATAAGGGATCTGGCGTGACGATATGATAATTTATAAACAAAAAGACAAAGATAAAATAGCTCATTACCATTTTCTCCTATGCTTATCATGCGATTTATTTATTTTTTCTATACTTGTTGACAATCTTGAGTGATATTATGGAACAAAAATAAAAAAACAACAAATTGCTGTCGAATTTCAACTACTTGTAATAATAAAACTGATATCATTGGATTATTGCGTGCCATTTCTCGGGCGGGTGGTAGAGGATGGATGAGATTTCCAGAGGATCGTAAGTGAGTGTGGCACAACTTGGGCAAAGCCTGTGTCCAGCAGTGGAATGGTAAAAGGCTGACGTGATGTGCCATTTCTATTTGTTGTGTGTTTAACTTTTAATACCGCGGCCTACATCTCGACGTGCCGCCACAATGGGACGCCAGAGGTTTTTAGAGGCGCGCTCTTGCTACGCAGTGCAATAAAAACAGTATGATCATCGTTTTTTTCAACTATTCGCAACGGTATCAGTTAGGCAACCTTTAATGAAATCGGTTCCGGGAATGACTGTATGCTTTTTTAAGGAAGTAGTGAATTCTTTTTTTCAATTTTATCTGAGTTGATTATTGTTATATATATATGCATAATGCGACAGTAAAATCATCAGAAGTTTATTAACATGTTAAATTTCTGGTAAGGATTGTAAAATATTAACAGTACCTACTAATATAGGATTTCTGTGTCTTGATTGTTGCAGCATCGTCATCTATCTATTGTTTATAGTTTGGAACATAGGTTTCTCCCAAGGTTTACCATAACCCCCAGCCCTGTGTCTTATCTTTTATGTAACTCTTCTTTCAATAGTTTCGTACGGCATATATATTTTTACTTCCCAATTTTTTACTGTTTGTTCTACTGTTTCAACTTTACTAGGGCTCCGCGTACCCGTGGTCTCGCCGCCGCGCAACACAAAGGGACATCGCAATTAGAATATAGAGGGTTTGCGCGGGGATATTCGTGGGAATACTTCCTGAGAAGGGTTGGTGGTGGCCATCGTGCCGCGGGAAGAAAGATGTTTCGAGTGCACCATTCGGTTACAGCTGTATAAAGTAAAAAATCGACGTCGCAGACATATCACACTGTAGGGCCGTTATTATTATAACGTTTCGCTAGGTCGCTAATGGGGTGAGAAGAGAGAGCAGCGTATGTGTAGGCAGTAGGAAATTTTGAAATCACCACTGTATATAACGATTTTATTATCAACATAATATGTATATTTATTTATTCTGAACAAGTTATTGTTAAACACGGTCGGATTTAACGCCCATTGGTATTTTCTACTAGTCAATCTAGTTGAAGATGAAAATTTATGATGACAATTACAGCTTATTAAAAAGAGTGATGAGAGCCTTTGTGTTCTTCTCTCCTACTCTCGGTCTGTGGTGTGTAAAGCTGATAAAAATAATACCGTATTATAGTGTGGATTTGACACTTTTTAATTGTACACCGTCGTACTTTATGCAGGAAATAAAAGGTCTGTATTTAAATTTATAATTTATCGTTTTGTCTTTAAAATAATAAGCTACTGCATTGTTGTTTGTAAACAGAGGGTAAGATGAAATGAAATTTCTAGATTGTTCTTCATTGATGGTTTTAGTTTATGTACAATTTGTGTTCCGAAATTTTTCAATTTGAAGGTTCGATTTAAGCACCTAATAATATTGTGGAAATAAATTCTCGGCAGGGTTGCTGGTGAGCCCAATGTCGCGACGCAAGCCGTTTTTCTCACGCACCGCGTTATACAGTATTGATGTAGAAGTGTTCTGCTGTCATGAATCGTGCGAAGTGAATGGCGATATCCTGCTGCTAGAGGATGTCACGGAGTGGGTGCTCATTGGACGTAACGATAATTTTATTTTACCATTTATTTGTATCTTTTAAATTTTTTCATGAGCAAGTAATTCATCCGGCTAATGGCTCCAAACCTTGCGTGTGAGTTAGGAATGTAGAAGAGGCATGTCAGGTCTGTTTAGATTGTAATGGCGCTCGGCTCGGTCTATTGTAATTATAATAATGATAATTTTCTCATAATGTGTTCTAAGTAGCTAAGGATCTAACATTGCATTGGCACGTTGAACTAAGTTTATAGTTATTTGTATCAAATATCAAAATACTTCCAAAGAGCAATCAATGAATAGTTATGTCACGTCTTTACATGTTTATTAAATGATTTGGTATCTCTGCCTACAAATCAATTAGATCTTCCGGTCGACTAATGTTAATGTGAAAAGCTGTAGGTATAGCTAATTTATTGCCGATTATGTAGAAACATTCCCACGGAAACGAATTACGTAGTGCTGTTGTTTAAAGAAATTAAAAAAAAAATCGAATTTTAAATTGAAAAAGTCTAACTAGTATTTTTCTACGTATTTTTCTATGCAAACAAGTTTAAATATTTGTGTTAGTATACGAAGTTATGTTGCGTGTATATCTGTGAGTATCCGTGTTGAGTTTGGTTAATCGGTGACTCATGAGCCGGACGACCGCGACGCAGTTAATTAATTAAGAGCGCGTAAAGTCGTGCTCATGAGCGGCATTTCGTCTGCAGCAGATGCAGCTTTTTATAATATGATAACTAGCATTTGGCCGCGATCTTGCATGATGGCAAGCGTAGATGCGTCCTAAGATGGAGCACTCATCCCTAGGATGAGCTTATTCACCCTCATTTCGAAGAGTACTAGGTTATATCTGTTTGAGAACACAGTCGCCGACAGGGTCGGTGTTTTCAGGGAACAGAAACATGATAGCTGCGGCGGTCGCTACCACCCAAGCGTGCTGTCATTTTTGTAGACCAGTTCAAAACGGTAGTTCAGCAAACGCACTATCAAAATGAAATCATGGCGCGTTACTAACGTATAACTTAGACATTTTTAGCATTAATGTCGTTGCTTGCTCTTTAAATGGAGCAATGGTAATTTAAAAATTATTATTGTCTATTTCTTGATGCTGGGAAATATAACTTTTATGACCTAATATTAATTTTATCAGTACAAAATTATACTGTTGAAGTAGTAAAAACAATTAATGTTTCTTTCGAAAACAATTAAAATTAAAATAGATAGAGGTCAGCGATTCTATACTACAGACAATGAACATTAGTGTTGAGACCGATATTGATACAGTATAGTCAGGCTATCGTGAATAACTTAATATGTGTAATATATGTATACTTATTATTTCGTCGTCATAAACACAATAAGGTAAGAACACAATTAGATACTCCGGCCCAGGAAACATTAAATAGGTACTTTGAATATAGAATGAAAACTACTTTCCTTCCAATAAATTTAGTACCCGTGCCAGTAATGAGTACAGATGAGATAGTGAACGGGCGAGTTAGAGAGCCGATGAGTCAGGAACGAGGGCGGTGACGAAGTAATTAGACGACGTACGACGCTCACCCAAACGTCTGACGGTTGACGTTGAATGACGAGCGTCATCGGCGCGTTCGAGAGGTAAATATTGGAGATGACATATTCGTTCCTGTGACGCATGAATTATGGAACACTAAAACTGAGTAGGTATACTGTGGCTTTTAAAATGAGGATGAGCGAATAAATCGTTAATAATGGATATTTTTGGATATGTAATTTTTTTCTGTGCGTATAGAGTAGTGTACTAGATGTGTATGTTAAGTTGTCGCTCTCACTTGTCATAGATTTTAAGTATAGTTTGAAAATAAACATGCGTGAGTCCGAAGATTAATATTTGTTTTTGTTTTGGTCACACTTCTAGATGTGATGGCGAAGGTGATCTTAGTTAAAATTTTAAATTGGATATTCTATATATGTTCATAAACATTCTAAAAAGTCGTTCTTGCCGATAGAAAAATCAAAAATACTAACAAGCAATAAGCTGCCACGGGTCTAATTAATGAAGTGAATATTCCATTATCTAGAAGCGACGCCGCGAAGCAAGAAAGATGGCATTTAGTCTTACAGTTTCTTGGAACTTCACTCACCATTGTCACGACGGCAGTGAAACCTATGAGCTTTCTATCTGCTTTACTAGTAATAGTAACTACAATATTTCACTAATAATGGTTTTAAAACGGACGTATATCTATACGATTTATAATACGAAAAATTACAAGGATCTGTAAAAAGGCTTCAATGAGAATCTTGGCTTAATATAATTGTTTCATGTCTGGAGAGTCTTGATTTTATATGTATTAGTGGCCCAGTAGCGATCGAAATTCTATCGTAAATCATAAAAATATCAGTTCGAGCATTGTAGGTTCTAATGTCAAAGACTACGTTTATATAAATCTTTCCTCTGTACTAGTTATTGATAACAATCCGTCTCTATGTCTGACATTGACAATGGAAACGTAAATAATGAATTTAATTCAATTTAAGGTATTTGTAATACAGACATTAAATATTAAAGGCAAACAATATTAATCCATTATTAGATTGACCGCAGACTCCAACCATAAACAAAAGAGAAAGTAAAGAGGTATATGTGCTTGACATTTTGTGACGCTACAGTCAAATAATATTAATCAGTTGTCAGACTTTAACCACATACGTGAGAGGATGAGTGCCAAATTTTTTAATCTATAATAATTTTAAGTTGGGAAAATCAAAATTTATTAAACTTTACATGTTTAATAAGACAACCATCCCCTTATTTATACTGTAGTGGTTTATTTGTATATATTAAAGTTTCTTTGATGCACATTGGCTAATATGGATTAGCTTTAGGATACTTATTCTTTTCCGAAAACACTGTAATAAAAACAGTGTTCCAATGCAAAGATTACTTGACATAGCTCACATAATTAATGTTATCGATAAAATAGACTTGCCTAAAACGACTGAGTTGTTACTGTAACCTCTTTATACATTGGACCCGTCGATACACGTCTGTATAGTGTGGTATCTATGGGTAGGTGCAATAGTGTGCGTTGCGTTTTTGTAATTAATTTCATGTACTTTTTTTTATTCATTATTTTTAAAAAATATTAACAATCTGCACTCCTTCTCTAAATAAACTATAAGTGTGCCAAATTTCATACTCCTCCGTCCGGGCAATTTTCGTAAAAAGGGGTGCAAATTTTTTTTTAAACAGTACCGGGAGTTTTTTCCGCGGGCTTTTTTTCTTCCTGTCTACATAAGAGAAAGACGATAGAGTTTGTTTCTAGGCCATAGTGCTGCCATCTAATCAACGATGTTGCCACCTGTTTCATAAGGTTGCAGCTCTACCCTAAAAGGACAGTCGACCGGAGAAATTAGCTGCATAAACCAAGGCTTACATGATGTGAAGTTGTTGAAGTCTACACCGGCGTATAATTAACATGAATAGTTTGGAAATCAATCTGATGATGAGTAGCACTGCTGCTTCGTATCACATACCGTATGCAAATGCTGATTAATGCAAAGTGATCATCGAGGTGTTGTGATAAATCAAGCGCAGGTTCGGCCAGCGGCGTTGGTTGTTATTTTGTATAATTAATTGTATCGTGACATTGCACAGTATGCTCTCCGTTTATACGTCATGAGGCTATATTAGGCTCTCCAATATGATAGCGAGGTGGACTGAGATCTCATATACCTTTTGTGATAATTATTACAGCATCATATTTGTTGTAATGCCAACAATCGTTAACTCTTATGGAAGGTGTGAGACGGCTTAATAGGCCTGTAAGAGAGCTTACAGAGAGCTGCTGTTTACTAGGCAAATTAACTGCTGTAATATATAAAATATACTGGGCTGTTTGTCTAGACTTTATGAGTTTTTGTCTAAATCGTCATATAAATTGTTTGTAAATCTTTTTGAATTAACAAGCTTTGTTAGGTGTAGGTACTTTTGATACATATGTAACTCGTAGTACCTTGTATTTACGATATTGAAGTTGAATCGATGAAACTTACACTAGTATCAATGCTTTTCTAAATTTGTTTGTATATTGACTTACATGCCGTAGAATTAAAATCTTTTATTTGGGCGAGAGTAGTACAATAATACGACTGTCGGTCTCGATGATACCGCCGTTTTTGAAATATACAAAGAAAGTCTAATTATTGCTGATTATTTGGGCATTCATTATCTCCTATTAACAAGCATTCGATGTGTTTTTTTGTTCCGAACGAATATAATACAGATTTATACCTCGCATCCTATATTATTATTGTATCAACCGACGTGCTTTTTTATCACTCTATTCAAATACGCACGCGGGCTTCGGAGTCTTCTGACTGTCCCAGCAATCAATATCCGAACTATCTGGTCGAATTAGGTGCATCTTGGACTACCTCGGCACCTGCGCCCACCAACATTTGTCGTGTATATCTGCTTTGTTATGCTTTCATCGGTCTACCAACATTTTTGCATAACATGGGAACATGTTCATATTGCATGCTGATACTGCATAGTTTGTTAAAGCATTGTATTGTATGGCATTTCTAATAAATAATAGTACCAGAACTATTTCGATTGAACCCACGCGTATATTCCGCGCGCGCGGCCGCCCGTCGCCTATCTATACCTGACGTTGACGCGCCTTGTCTTATTACTGCGTCGGGGAGAGACGAGAGAAAAAAAACAAAGGAAACGGCGGCAGCGGCCTCGCGGAGATTTATGGAGGCGCGGCGCCGCGCGGGCCGGCCGCTGGCTGTCCGCTCGCCGAGCTACGCTGCGTTTTTTCACATCGACTGCCATGTGTTGTTACTCGGCCCGTTGGTACTTGTCTATGCTCATATTATAAATGCGACTGTAGCTCCACATCTGCTTGGTTGTCGCTGTGTCTGCAGTGTATTGGACCGATTTTGATCAAATTTGGATGTCAGAAAGAAGTTACATTATAATTAACTATTTGTTACTTTTTTAACCTGTCTTAGTTGTAGGGAAACTTTGTACCTACTGTTTTCATATGAGTGAAGTGCACAGGACAGTGAAGAAATGTAATTATAGTGAGAATTATTTCATAGCGAGTAAAACGTGAAAACAATTTGAGCCGCGAAAAAATTAATTGTCTAATTCTTTTGCCGTTTGTAATAAGCGAAGAGGTAATCGTTAGTATGAAATATAGCCCGCCTGTATTCACATTTGTTTGTTATGTATTTAAAAGTTTTGACTCTAGAAATCGTATGATAATTTTATTTTATTGTGTATTACTGAATAACCTTTATAAGATCAAAACCAGGACCTTAATGGGGTGGGCAGAGTAGGTAATGCCTTAAAATACTTTAGGTATGTCTGTTTCAGATTTCACATTTTGAGACAAAATTTAGCGAACTATTAGCGCACTATGTACAAAAGCGATTGTAAATCGTATTCATGTATCAATGAGATTAAATAACGCATCAATATGAAACAAGGGATTCAATAAAGCTTCATTAAAATTAAATGAATTATGCTATACTTTATACTCGGTCCACTCCTGCATATTTATGCACTTCGAAGGAAACAGACAAGCTGGTGGCTGCGAGGTAGTGTACATTGATTGCTCCGTTCTTTTCGGTACGCGTTCTGCTAATGGGCCTGCGGACCGGCCTTGCCACGATTCGGCGTTCGATGGTAGAGATGTACGAGTATACAGACGTCGAAAATAAAGGGTCGTATTGCTGCAATTTTATATACATATATTTATAACATGTGTTTGCCGAGTAAGCGGTTGGTAAGAGTATCCAAAAGTGTTATTACTATAGTCAATATCTTGGGTTTGGATATTTTTTTGTTACCACTTTTAAGATGTTTTCTCGCACGGTGGTATGTCAATGTTTACGTACAGCTGGAACACGGAAAGCTATGACTTTTATATAATGTTGTAAGTACATTTATAGAGACAAAAAAATTCTTGATTACGTTTGTACTGTGAATGGCACGTAACAATTAGCGGCCAAACACTAGCACAGGGTGGGGATGTACAGAGCCATGCCCTCCGACATGTGAACCTTAATAACATTCGAATGTAAAATTTAATGAATTACGGTCGAATTTCCACCAGTGCTGGCTCACTAATATAGATAATTTGTGAATATGAAATGGAGGAAACCGCTCCGGCCTATCGCCCAGTTGCCCGAAAGTCTGAGTTTATTTTAACTTAGGTCAATATTCATTGTGACGTCCACGCCACCTAATTGCGTCGGACTGGCCTTGGGCACTGAGCGTTCGCTAAAACTTTAATGAGTAAATGTTGATATTAACAATGAAATGTATACAGTGCTTATATCGTTGAGGTTTGTACGCGAATATCTCAATTTTTTACTACTAAGGATATGCGGATTGCTTTCTTTTCAATTTTGCTCTGCGTCTCTAATTGTTGCGCACTGGCCTCTAAGCGTCTGATGACAGTTAACGTACATACATATACATACTCACACATATATTATTGTATCGTTATCTCGTTCGATGTAGTTTATGAGAGGTTTTGTAACGGTGTGTAGAGCCCTTTATCAATCGATGCTGACTTCGGGAAAGCCATATAGACTGATTGGGTCACAGATTTATTGCTACTGAACAGGACTTAATTGTCACGGCCTCATGTGGGTATGTAGATGAGAATTGACATGGCAACTAATCCTTGTAGAATTTTTGTAGCGGGGGTGGTAGTTGGCAGCAGTGTGCGGTCTATACTTTACATGTAGTTGCATGTGCTGTGCTGTTGGTTGAGGGCGGGCGACGCACACTGTATGGTGGTATATGACGTATTTACGGATTGTTACAAAGAGACATAGCCTGTATTAATATAGTCAAGAATTATATCTGTAAAGTAAATACATACTAATAAAATTAATTAAGTATAGTGTTTAAGGATTCTTAAACCAATTTCTGATATATGCGACGGTTCTTTTGTCTTACTAAAAGGCCCGTGGTGTATGCAAAAAGATACGTATATACTAAAACCTTCTACGATTAACATCCATTTTTATGCGCCTTTTTAGTTCCAGCGAAAACATTGTTTATACGTCCTCTATCAACAAGGATATAGTTGCGTATACTCATACACAGCTAGCTACAGCCACTCCCTTCCGGCGCGCTCCGCTAATTGCCTCGGACCATGCGTCCTTAAGCGTTCGATAAAAGCTCATGACGGAGCTTTGTACATTATATACGTAATATATTTGTGTGTGTCGTAGTGGTACTTAGATATACAGGGTGGCGCAGTTTTATTGTCTTTGTCTACTATAGAGACATATGTACATATATACTCGTATGCATATTGTGATGCCTTTTTTCCATAAACCACAAGTTCCTTCAACGAGACGAGCATGAATGACGACTTAATATATGTATAAGTCGTGTACTTGTGTACAGTACCGTTTTATTCCGTTTAAAGTTGATTGAAACGAAATCTTGCAATTAATGAAATCCTGATACTTTTTGCTTAGAGAACATGTAGCAAAATAGCTTGCAAGAATTGATTGTCATTTGTGAGTGAATTCTCTCTTATGTACAGAGTTTTTATCAAATACCACATTTGTGTTATCACATGCACGTAATTAGGAAAGGATCTAAACAGAAATTTCACGAGAAGAAACACACAAATACATGCTTGTATATTATGTACATATTTAGACTTGTGACATACACAAAAGTAATAGACATTTCTATAATATAGTTACTGACTGCACCCGGAACTATAATGTCCACATTAAAATAAAATAAATCCACATTATCGACAGAAATTTAAAAATAATACTACTTAAAAGTTTTATTCATAGATCCGAACGGAACAATGAAATGTCAAGGAAAAAAGTTGAAACGTGGCTATTTAAGCGTTTTACAAAACAATTTAAACGTGAAATTGTCCTCCGTACTCCAGATTATCTATCACGTATGATTTAGGCACTGGAGGCCCTCGCGGGAAATCAGATAGGCCCCTTAGGAACGGTGTCGTGGGTAATTAATTTTCCTTTGATTTGACCAGCCGTATAACAAGCCCTTGTTAATAATGATTAACCCGATAATGAGCGGGGAGCGGGTTTTATTTTAGCAGCCTTGCTTTCTCGAATATATTATTTTATTATTTTAGCGAATCACTATTAAGTTTATCTTGAGTGTTCATTTATACACGTGATCATATAGCTTTGTATCGGCTTAACTCCCGTAGGCCTGAAGTTAGCCGGGCCAACCGGAAACATAGGTACCTATACGTATAATTACAATTACTAAGTACTTTGTTAAGCATCCTAATAATAGTACTTTTTTCAAAATTTCTGATACTGCTAGCAATTATGGTCTTTGTAGTGACAGCATCGAGATTAAAGAATATTGTAATTTTTTTATCTTTAGGAAGAGAGGACCGAGTAATATATGTACCTATCTACCG
>DWME01009420.1:0-10940 GCA_018244795.1 Parelbella ahira ahira | reverse complement strand
ATTACAGCAGAATAAAACAACTAAAGTGTTACCAGTTAACAAAGGACATAGACATATTTTAGCGCAATCGCTATTAACTTGTGAAAAACTTTGCACAAATGATACATACAGTGTAAATTCGGCTTTCATAATTGAATAGCGTCAAAGTATTTCCACACCGAAGGTGGTTCCCGAACGATAGTTACGGCTCGTGCAATTATACTCTACTAGGGTATTAATTAAATTTGTACTGTCTCTGTTCTACTGTCTTGGTGCACAATAAATAATATTTGTATTGTATTAATCTTTAAACAACATGCTAATAAAAGACAACATGTAGACCAAATTTCTATTTTCATATTTTGTTACGAATAGTTTGGAGGTTATGTTACGTGGAAAAACGAACAAATGTCAACTTATTTCGCTTTCTATTTAATTTTAATGTAACATAAAGTTAATATTACAATTACATATTTTCTTATACAAACGCACATTAGCGGGTTATATTCTGATTAAATGTCTTTTTTTCAGAGCTCAAATTAAATCGACAGAGCAATTAGCAAGCACCACGACCAATCGTCGTGAAGCTGTCGAACCAATAAAGTTACTTCGTTTAACGTACGTCGACTTGTATCACTCGAATCTTATTAACTAATAGTGACTTAGCGCAGCAGGGTTGTGGGGTTTTTGACCCCAGTGGAAAGTGGACCATAATGGCACAGCACTTTCATTTTCGCGCAACTCTCACCGACGCGAGTTGAGATCGAAAGTGTACCACTTTTGGAGCTGCGTGCGCGCATGCTCCCCCCCCCGCTCCCCCCTCGATGTAACTTTCCTACGTCGTCAGCCGCGCTTTCTTCTGATAGGCTGTGCGACCGCGACTTGTGCAATTCGCTTTCTAATTGCATTGTAATCGCACTGTGACTGACGCATGTTATACACTACCTAGCTACTCTACTTTCCTGTGTATCGACAGCTATTGGGTGTACTATAATTTAATATTCGAACATTTCTACTAATTCACGATATTCGTTCTATTCTGAAGTTTGCTTCGTATGCAAAAATATACTAAAATGTTGACTAAATTACGATGTGTGGTCTATTTTGAAGTTTGCGACAAACTCGTGGGCCTTCTTTTACAAGTTTCAGGTGTCGAGAGGAAAACATTATTTGCTATTAAAATATTCATTTGACTGATATTTGCAAACTCATATTAGATCTACACACATCATTATAAGTAAGTACTCCAGGCTTGTTCCACCTTTATTATACATAATCATTGTAGTATGTAGTATATTTATTTCACCTCCATTTATTATCTGCAGACTTTTAAAATCACAAAGTTGGACAGATAGAGTACGACGGCTACATTACAAAAAATTAAACCGAGTTTAGGATGGCCTTCTATTCATACATCCGTCTGGGAGACAAGTAAAAGAAGCTAAAAGCGAAATTTTCAATATGCATATAAATGTTTTAACATAAATGTGTTTGAATAAAGACGCATTTAATTTCACGTTGCAATTAATTTTAATATGTGCCAAATGCATATTTTAAATACTTAATTAATGTACAATTTCTAGTGTTAATTAATATACACGACAGCAACATCAAAATTAGTAAGTAATTATAAACCCATTATGTGCGAAAAACACTGAGCTAAATTTAACTTGAAAATATTTTATTTTGAATTATGTATAGAATATGAATTATTATGTATACTTTCGAGAGAAAAGTATTGTATAAAATGGACGTTTGAAAAAAACAATTTATTATCTACTTAAAATAAAGTCAATCTATATAATAATAACCATTTTATTCATCCTATGGACAGTACTATTAAATTATGTTTGATCTATATAGAATTACATCGATTACTATTATTGATCGATCGATTAAACATACTAAGGTATTTTATTGAGTTCATTCCGAAGTTTATTCCGAAAAATGGCAAGTTATATAGATGTACCCATATTAACTTTTAATATACGTAATTAAATAAAGACTTATAGTTATAAAGGACTAGCGATTATCTACATATTTCCGTACGGTCGCTGAAACGAACTCAAATAAACTTAACCTAAGTTTGTTTTTTATTCGCGATAACCTTAATGAGTTATTTTAAAATCAGGATGAATTAATTAGTATAAAAAAGCGAATCCATTAATCGTAATATGCGATCCTCGTTACGTATCGATTGGCTATACATTATTAATGGCCACTGGTGTTTCCCAATAGTAAGTAGTACGAGTCCAAAAAGAGTGGCATTCAATGTAAATGAAGCATTTTTCTCCGGTATTTTGCATATGCATCCCTCATTGTGTCAGAGGGAACGACTTGAGGAAGCGAACTATATACATACATGTATAATTAGGATTGTGTTAGTTAACGGGACTCGCGCGTCGCTTTGTTTAACATTCAGGGTCGTACGATCAATTCGGTGCGTTGGTCGTTAAAATTTATCGACTTCGGACAGCTTTTGATTTATGTCATTTACGATGTGCGTTCGCGTTTGTTATGATTGCATTTGTTCTATAAATATACGGACGTGTGACCGAGTACAAATATTCATTACGTTCCCTCCGTCCCTCCGTTCCCTTGACGAGAGTGGTGGTTAAAAAAATCATATTCCCGACCACCTCGTTGGTCTAATAGCTGCAAATACGACTGCTGAGTGCTGTTCGCGAGTTTGATCCCCAGGTGTGGCAAAATATTTTTGAGTTCTTCCAACTCGAAATTTCCAATAGTAGCGCAGTTGGATTTGTGCCCGGTGTATAGCAATGGGTTCACAATACGTTCTATGGTGACTTGTACGGACACAAGCACCTACGTTAATATAGTAATCCAAAACAAACAACTAAATTCATCAAATGCATGATATAGGTACCTACCGACAGTTGATCCGTGGCCCATCTACACTGCCCATATAAACAATAGAAAGCTTCCCTGTATCTCTCATTAGGGATACAGAATTTCAAATAGACAAATAAGTATGTACATAATTGAATATATTACGAAAAACGTTGTATTCTTTCACGTGGTCGTGGATGTGACCTGGAAACATGTTTTGACATGGCCTCTCCGTAAAAAGAACATCTTTATTATGCTGATGTAATCCAACAATATGTAATCTTAAGCTGTTAATAGTTAAACCGAACTGACAAGCTATTTTAAATGTTCACATTCTGCTAAACTCATGTCCGAGAGCAAGATGTGGTATGGGGGTTGCAGTAGCAATGTATTAAACAGAATTAAAATGAATCGATTAAAATATTTAGACGTTCGTTTTAATGTATAATTTTAATAAACTGTTCCTTATTTTTCTTCATAATTTCAATTACAATGCACCATATTAGAAACTGCGATTTAATTTGGCGTAAAACTATAAAACAATTAAAGTATAAAACATCATGATGATGATGATGGTGATGAAAGTTAAATACCACTTGTTACATAATATCTATCGAGTCTGGGCAATTATTAAAGATTTTGTTTCCAAGTTTAACTTTTAATCGAGTCAAAATTAAAAGTAACACGATGATACTGCTTAAAATATATTCGCGGACTTGTTACATATTACGTACATGTATTCAATTTGGACAACTACTAAAGATTTTATTTCAAGTTTAACCTTTAATCGAGTCAAAATTAAAAATAATAATAGTATGGATACTATTAAATATGTTTCTGCAATTAAAAGTGAAACTAGTAAAAGTAATATCTACCATTATATGAATGTGTTTTTGCTATTAAAAACATTGCATTTGCGCAATGAATGGAGCGCGGCCCCCTGAGCCCCGCAGTAACAAAGCCAGTCGGACAGAATGAACGTAATCGTGATAGATAAAGCTAACCGTGTTGCTGCCGGGATCTAGGTTTCCAGCGCGATATTTTGTGGCTATGCATAGATGTATGAGTGTGTTTGTATGTCAAAATGTATCGAGGGCACCGCCGCTCGGTTGCTTTTTTGTGCCATAAGACTCCTAAGTTTCACGATTAATTTGGTAGCGAAGTTGTTGGAACGAATGTTCCAGAAACGTTTTATTTTATTTCATTGCTATATTTAAGAGTCGCCGGTGAGACTCAATTATCTTGACCGGATAAGATGATGGATGGCTGATGGAGTCAGGTTTCTGGAACCGGTGAGGTTGTATGCAAAGAATGATGAGTGTAGAATCGCTTCACGTCCGTAAGAATAGAGTTACTTGGCACTCGTTGCTCTCTGGTTGCCAGGCGAGGGAGCTGGTGTGGCGGAATAATAATAATACATAGTAGGTAGGTACTATATTATTGTAATCACTGATATTCTACTACTTTAATATCAGGTAGTTTTTGGTATTTTTCCTCTTGTGTCATACTCATTTGATACCATTCTACAACTCGTTCAAGGTAAAAGTCAAACAGAACATAAATTTTACTCAATTCTTGTGACGCACTGTTTTCGCGTCGCTGCCACAAACGATGTATTATTTTTTAGAGGAACAGAAAGTTAACGTTACATATGTATATATTTTATATATAACTACAAAGGCAATTATTTGTTAACAATAGAAGTAGTACAATTTAAGAGCTTAGATATCTTATGTAAAACGTTTCCCCGCGATGAAACTAAAAGTAAAAGGCTGGTTGCCCCGGACAGCGCAGCCTTGAAGCGCTGAACAAAATTGGCAATATCCTGGAGCCGCGAGAAGTCCGATTGGCGAAACCTTGCGACGCGCAAAACTCGGTCGGCGAACTCCCCAAGGCCGGGCCGCTGCCGCTTTCTTTGTTCGCCTGTCGCAACAACGGCTCCCAGCGCAGCCTCGACACAGCTCAACACTGTGGCTCCACTCCATACAAGACACTTGGAACGCGCGCAAACACGCACCATTACAACTAAGGTCATTGCAAAATGACTAGCAACAGATCAATATACTGTAATCACCTATGAAAGCATATCGAACAGAAATTATAGAATTACTGTAACGCTAAAGTCTCTTATCTAGTTTACATTTGCAAACCAAAAAGCCCATAAAATTATTATTACATCACGCTTATTTTCTTAAAGGAGTAGGCAGAGGAGAGAAGTATTCCCATGTTTGAACCGTTATATCATATGTACGTCCTGAGGATCTAGGGGGTGAGCCTGTTGCCGTGCACCGAAGTCCACTAGATCCATATTGAATACTATGACCGGCGTGGTATGGCTATGCGAACAGGGAAAGTTGGAACATTGTGACGATTATTAAACGTTAGTACTATAGCATAATATAATTATACGTTTTACGCACAATTGTAAGACTTGAGTTTGTATGTAAAGTGATGAATAAAACAAAGGTAGTCTGGCTTATCACTTTGGGATAAAATCCAGCTACTGTCAATCTAAAATAACATTGGCATATGGATGAGAGAATCTTGTAGTATATGATACGAGTTTTTTACATCAATAGTTCAGTGCAGCGGTATAGGAGCGAATAAACTGCGTTGCACACAGCACTAAAGCTGTGCGTTACGTAAGCTCCTCATTACATACGTAAGTACGTTACATTTACGTAAGATGGATCTATTCAATCATTTACGATCGTCTGCCGGTTACGTGAACGACCGAACGTTACACTATTCTTTGATCGGGGCGCATACAACTGCTCTTATGAGTAAAAAATTATTGTTCACTCCATATCACGTTTATTTGAACACATTTAAATTTATCCTCAGTTGATAATACACACTAGTTTCTTAGAATGAATTTCTTTCAAATAATCATCATCGATCTTTTATTGTTCGAGTCTTGGACACGGATCTTTACTTAGCTTGAAAACAGCTGGGGACATAGCCTGCCACGTTGGCTTAGAGTAGATGGGCCGACTCCACGGAGCTTAGAGAACATTATTGAGACTTCAAAAGTGTGCAAATTTCCTCATAGTGTTTCTTTAAACGTACATTTTTTGTAAAGGTTAAACCAGAGCCCCCAAAATGGAAGGTTGTAGTATAATGCACTAGGCTCATAGCTGCTCCTATATATACAGATATATATTTAAAGTTACATTTATAAATTATATATTACATTTATATAATTTCTATATGTATGTACGTGTTTAAATTTATTAAACAGCGAAGTTTACATTATTATGAACTATTTATAAACATTATCATGTTAGGAAGTGACTTTATTGAACAAAAGTACCGATAAAACGTATCGCGACGCGGTATGATTGACATCGGAGGTCGTGCATATTAATATTTTGCAGCTGGAGCGTTGTTTCGCAGGTATCGTAATAGGCCCCATGGCCAAGTTGCAAAAACAGGCGCGTGCGCAGCCGAGTTGCCGACGCGCTTTGCCGCCGGAGTGGGAGGGCAAGGGGACGAGGAGGGCCACTTTCACCTGGCGAGGCTGCGCGGGCGTCGACCCCCGATGCCCTACTCCCCTGACCCACTATAAACTAACCGAAATACTACACTTTCGTTTCTGTAGCCCGCCATTAGGCACGAGGATGCGCACGTCGACTCGCAGACTCGTTGCACCACTCTGCGGTAACTATGTTCTCATCGCGCGCTGATGGATGGTGGGGTGGTGGCGCGGATGACGCGGAGATAGTGGTCGAGAGCAATTAGAGAGTTGCCAAAGTGCCGGTCGCTTGCGTAAGACTTGTTATTGGCGAGAGTGAAAGTGGTGAGCGCTGTCTCCATACTAATGAGCGCGAAACGAGGCTCGCGCCTCCGACTAGCTCCGGAATCCACTACACTGGGTTAAAGTGTCACCGGACTGCGCGCTGACGAACGTTGCGTAACCTCACCTTCGCTTTTCTACAGTGACGTCAATATTCATTCCATATTTTTTTCAGCCCTTTACTCATTCCAGTGTTGGATTCCGGTCAACTCTCAGTGTAAAGGAGTTAAGACCCAAAGTGCGCACTGCTGGTTAAATGTGGGTTGGTTTATTTTAATAATTTTAAGCGATTGTTACATCGTATTCGGTAACAATCTAATATATGGTTATAACATGAAATAGTCATTTTAAGATCAGTAATTACCAAAAATACCGATTAAAAGTCATATAATTAAGACTTTATTGTAAATGCCAGGTAAGATATGATCCCATAATCGTAAACGCCCGATTACTCCAACATTGTAATCATAATCGTCCATTGGACATATAAAAAAACCTGACAAATGCACATACATACACGCACACATATGTATACACATAGGCACATACATAAAAACGGATATACAAAACTTATTACAGCTACACAGTGATGCAAAAGTCTGTTAATTGGCAAGGTTTTCTAATCCGAGCATAGTGGCGCCATCTATTGAAAATATCACAAGAATCTACCAGAGCTATAGTGAAACGGATTTCAATTGAGTGCCAACTGAATCCGTAATGGTCGATGTACACTGTTCGTAAAATATTCATTATGACTTGAAACGTTATTGTTCGTACTCCGATATCAAGCTTAACAGTCTGGATTTTACGAAGTAATTTGTAAGACAGGTTATGGGGACTATTAAGTACTTATTGAAATTAAATAAATACGTTTGTAGCTAGTTTCATTCCGAAACAAATAGTAAAAATCTTATTCATCAACATCAGCCTGTTTAAGTGTATTGTTGGACACAGACATCTCAAAAAGCTCGCTGAAGCTCGATCTTCAGCTCTTAAAATCTTACTGCAAAATGTATATTAACCGACAAAGTCTTCCTAATAGCGATAAGCTCTCGTTTGGCTGCAATCCCACCTGATAGGATTCGCATCGTAGAATTTAATATGCTCGTGTAGAAAGTGCCTATTCACTGTTACTCTACTGTAATGCTTGAGTTGATAAAAGCTACAGGTGTGTGATTTTGGCGAGGCGCATGATATCGGTTGAGTCCGGTCGGTGTGCACGGGCTTTAACCGCCGCTGGCGCGCGGCGCGCGGCGGCGCTCGCGGCGGCCTCGGGCGCGGGGCAACGAACGCTGACTAGGCCGAATGTATTACAGTCCAAGTCGACCGCGGCCGCTCCCTGCCACTCTTAGGGCTTATACAATCTCCTATTCACCGTTTCTGATAACTATTGCCTGATACTTGTACTAAAATGATTCCATATGAAAATGTTTACAACACAATAAATTATTTTACTGATGCATAAACTGCACAACTTGTACTGGAACACAATATTTTTGTTTTCTTAATATAACCGTCTCCGTTTGCGCGGCCTGTAATCTTTATTTTATTATATATAATTACTCTAACAAAACTAAAAGTCAGCAAATTATTATAGTAGATACGTAATACATACATAATTATGTTCTAATCAGTAAACACAGTACACGATAAAATGCATTTGCATTATAAAGTAAGCAGATTGCAATGCTTACAACACGTATTGTTAATTTCTTGCACTTCAACGTACAACAAATTTTCAGCTATTACCAGATATTTCGGAAGTTTTCCGAGGTGGCAACCCTAGAGCATGCTTCGAGATCCAGCCTAGGTTCGCCTCTTACCGCCTGGTGATACCTACGGCCTGCCTTAACTCATTACGTCAAGGTGAAGTAAGCTACAGTTGAGCTTTGCTAGCGCCGCTCCGACAAACTGAGCTTTTATTCCTTTCGTGACACACTGACATTCTACTTTATTGTCTGGTAATCTTCAGAAGTATTGGCAGGCTTTATAATTAAAGATTACGGCAACCTCATTTTAAAAGGTAAAATGAAAGGGTGGCATAGAGTATTTAGAATTCTATAAGTAATAGTCGAGCTCCAAGGAAAATGAAGTTTAGTAGTTCTATGTATCAAGATATATAGACAGGACATGTACCTTAGATGTATTTAATACATTATATTTATACAATATACTAAAAAGATTCGAAGGCAAGCGACACATAACCTTTAACTTTGCTATATGTGTAGATACGTATGTACTTGTATCTTCCCCAACGTATTTCAGGAAAACTATGTGGTTTCTGATATCAGTTCTAAGTATATAATAGTGAGTGCAACAAAAATGTATACATATATATTATATCTATTCAAAGTGGCGAAGCATCCATGACCTGCCTTCTAGTACCGTTGCTTTGTTCCAAGATTGATGCGGAGGTCTCGAGCACGACGACCAGATCGCTGTCGTTTATTTTACAACAGAATACACTTTATTTATTTTACAGGCGTATGTAATCGTTATTAATAACTACGTTACTAATATACTGTGTTATAGAAGCGCATTTAATTTTATGAATCGAGTTTTAAAAATAATACATCCATTGAGAGTTGGAGAGAGATTTATCTCATAATAGATGCAATCGCATTTACCAGCGGCCGGCCAGGTGATGCTGCTCGCGGTGTACGGTTTTACTTTCATTCGGATGCTGTACGCATGCAACACTGTAAATAACCTATTGGTAGAAGGATCACTCCATTCTTCATCTTTATTGCAAATTTCAATAAACAATTATGAAGAAACACGAGTATACCTTCTTGGTTTTTGCTTCACGCAAATTAATCTTTGATTGCAGTGATAAAAGTTTTTTGAAAATTTCATTGATAACTTAAAAATTGTACTCATTTGACCTAAGTGCATTGATGATTAATAAAATTATGTATTTGAGCCACATCACGTGAAGGTCAAAAATTATTAGTTTTCAATTGTACATAATTAGTATTCGCTAAAAGTAGCAGAACGATGACAAAAATAAACGCGATTACAACAACGTCTAACTTCGTCGCGAGTCGACGTTTGTAACATGATTTTTATGTGCAATAGTAAATAATCCGCGAGTTAAATTTGCCAGCATTAGAATGCGAATTTGCGCGCGACTCACGTTCGTAAGATAAGTCAGTCAGGGTCGGCGCGGTGCCGACGGCCGGCCGTGCACCCGCTTGCGACACCGCCCCGCGCCCCGCGCCGCCCCCCCCGGCCGCCACATCCGAGCCAGCTAACCATAGGGAAAACAACAACACCCACGCTCCTCACCGCGCTGACGAGCCGCTCGCAAACATGCTCGTCACCCAACCCTGCTCCTCCGACATCTACAACACTGCACGTTCACCATCAACTAGTACTTAACTCGCTGATGCCCCGAGACAAGCGACACAAGTTAATTTGAAATTCTACAAATCGTATCGGACTTTTGATTACAGCTTCAAAAACATTAATATTATTTCTGATTCCAGAATGACACATCTTTAATATTTAAGTAGAGTGAATTATAATCTATTCGTCTATTACAATTTATGTAATGTAGTATACCTATATATTATAAAACGAAAAAAGCAATACGCATGTATGTACCTATATAACAATTTGATTAATCAAAAATGTGCCAATGTTTAAACTAATACATATATTATTCTGTAGGTCAATATAATATGCACATACGTCGTGAGCCGAGACCGCTGTTAATAATGTTTACAAATAGGTACATAGCAATTATTACATTTTGCTAAACACCCTCCCACCTCGGTCTTTCCCGGTAATGTTACTTTTCAATAAATATAGTTATATTTAAATAAATCTATCAATCTAATAATAATAATGTCAATCAAATATATTGGTAATGATAAATAATTACGTTTAAGAAATATTCATAATGAATAATGACGAGATATAAAATGCATTTACGTAGAATTTTTTTTGACAATTTTCTGTTACATCGCCATCGTCATTTAACTTGTAACTTGGCAAAAAAAACAGGCGTGAATGTATGAAGACCATGAATGTAGAAGAAGCACTCGGTGCTCTCGCCCTATCCACTGAGAGACCTGACATGATGTACCAATGATCATTAAAGTATATGCAAAAATTTACCAGTGCGAACCTGAATGCCATGAATTGCCAAATTGATGATGTTTTGTTATTGAAAAGTGCATTAATAGGATTTATTATTTTACCGTAACTCATTCCTAAATTGCTACACATCATGTTGTAATAATAATAAATAATAATAATCGACCCATTTGTCATTCCACTGTTGGAATATGGGTCTCCTCTCATATTGAGA
>DWME01009419.1:0-10940 GCA_018244795.1 Parelbella ahira ahira | reverse complement strand
TTTGTAGGGCTGTAAATAAAAATGTTTTGAATGAAAATAATGTAACTTCACGCCTGTAGTTCTTGAAAAAGTAAGCAGAAGAGTGTAGTACACTCCTATATTTCAACTGTTTCGTTTACGTCCCGCTATGGTACAGGTAGAGAGCCTATTGCTATACACCAACCACAAATTGTGACTCCAGGTAACAATCCAGACTTCGACCCACTAGTACAAATGTCAAGATAGAAAAATCCAATAGTGCCCGAGCCGCTGATCGAACCTAAGATTTATCGATCGGTAGCCAGTCGGGTTTGTAATTACTGGACCACCGTTTAGATATTTAAATTTTTTGCATATTATTGAACCTACGATTTACGTTCTTTTAAAAAATTGTTACAAATTTTTAACATATTAAAAATCTTACGTTTATATTGGAACTATCATCTTCCCTTATTTTCTTGCTATGGGTCGTTAGCATTACCTTGGGATTAAAAGTTGAATATGACACTCTCGGATAGTTTCCATTGTATCTGCTAAATCGATAGAAATCGTTCTGAAACTGTCAAATAATTATTCGAAATAAGAGTTGAATACCAAAACAGAGGATGATTGTTATTCTGGTTTAAAATGAATATACTCTAAAAATAAATAATTTTAAAATAGGAACATATTGTTGAAAAAGGAAAGTGAACTCGACCAATACTAGCGGAAGCTCTTTAATTCAAATACCTCACTGTTCTGTTGACCATTAAAATAATTTTCTTTATCAGCCGTAGTAACTATACGATTGTAAGTTTGCGAAGACGCTGCACTACACATGCTCTTAAGTTCAGTATCCACTTTGATCTGTAATAATACCTGATAAAGTATAACCTCCTCTTTGTGTACTTATACTTTACCATAAGCACAATACATATTTCAGTACACAGCTATTGACCGCTGAATCCCAACAAGAGATCGACATAAACTGTTTTGTAAAATTGTAAATTTGTGTAAAGATCCAGCTCTACAAAGAAAAATTACAATACTTCAGCTGTTGAGACTAATTAGATTCATAGTGCACCACAACCTAACATCACGCCTGTATTTTCCTGAAGAGGTGGGCAGACGAATGTAATAGATACATTACCAAGTCTCGTCAGTTACACATCCACCGTTGCACCAGGCACAAACTTAAGACTCTGAGCAACTACTAGGAATTGCAAGTGAGACCTAAGGATTGAACTCAGAGCCTCTCTCGATTAGCAGTCGCGTCTGCCTCGTCCAACGAAGCGGTCATTTTAATTATTTATATAGGAAATAAATTATTCTCATGAGAAGGTAAGGGGTTTCCATCAATATGGTACAGCGATTATCTTTTTACAAATAATAAAATCATACCGATATATGGATTCCGGCATAAACTCACATAAACAATAATACGTATAATCGTTATAATAAAACTCACATTAACTTCATTTTTTATTTGCGAATTGGGTTGCAATAACGGCATACTTAAAAGATTGCTTACTTCTGTAAGTAAATGAGCCTGAAACGAAGACAATATTCAATATTCGATAGAAACAAACTTATAATTATTGACAGTGCATCTTTCTATATAATATATGCTGTCACCTTTCGCACACATTCTTGTTCAATGACCCCATCGATAGCCTAGTAGTAATATCTCTCAACAATGTACAAAGTAGATAAAGTTTGCCATTGAATTATTCATAATACCTATGATTTGACATGCGGTTCTCTATAAAAAAACGTCAGACTTGGTGCTGGTTCACTAGTTGCCAGTCGAAATCCATAAATTTACGTTGTTGTTGGTTATGGAGAATATAGAGGACATCTGGAAGTATATTTCTGAGAGCTCAGAGAGAGTTCATTTTTACGAAATTCCCTCTGTGTTCAACCTTTGTGAATAAACACGTTCAAGGATCACGAAAGGAAATCCTATCCTATCATCATATGTCACAAGACGGAACACGCATACAATATAAACTAAACTTACCAAAGCTTCATTTGCTCGAGGAACCGGTTTCGATATTTTTTCCTGATTTGGTGTTCGTAATGTTATAGCCCCAATTGTTTCTTTTATATCTAATTCCAAAGCTGGAAGTCCAATTAATCTTACTTTTCTTTCGGCTGATAATTCTAAATCCAAATTCTTTCGCAATACATCCCAAGATTTTTTATCGCCTTGCTAAAAAAATAATCAGTTCAATTTTATTAAATGCCATTTGAGTAACTATTTTAATCATCATGATATGATAAACACCTTAGGATATTCTTCATAATCTTTTTCCGTTTCAATAGTTACAGCGTCATCAACCTTTGTATTGTTATCAAATATAGAAGCTAATTCCTTATTCAGTGGAAGAACCATTTGCTCTTGTTGAGCTTTTTCTTTAAATGATTCTTGTCTTGTTGGTTCTTCAGCAAAAAGTGTTTGGGCGAAACTTTTTTCTCCGATATCTGTAGAAGTAGGAATACGGAGAAGCGATGTTTTACTATTTTTAAGTGATATTTTGGTCGGTTTCCTTGATGTCGCATCTACAAATTTTTGTATAGAACGTGGTTCTCTTTTAATAGACAATTTAGAATACTGAACAGGCTCCATATTGATTTCATTTTTTGTTACAGTTAAATGATCTGATTTTGAAATAACTTTAATATCGTTTTTCATATCTAAAATTCCTAATGATTTAATATCTTGGTTCTCTTTTAAATCATTGCTAATTTCTATAGGTTCCATGGACTGCTCATATTCTTTTTCAGGCTCGTTCTCGTCTTTCATAATACTTTTCGGAGTACCTTCAGGTTCAGAATTATTCTGTTGTATATTTGTAAATGTGGCTCTCAACGATGTATTATGATCTTCATTGATATCTAATAGAGAATTATGTAGGTTCTTAAATTTTAATGAGGCACTTTCAAACTCCCTATTAGCTTTCTCAAAGCTGTCCAACATTTTTACTAACTTCGACGAAAAAGCTTTTGCTTCCCGTAAGACTTGAGTTGCTTTTTCATAACTTACTGTTAGGTCTGAATTAATAAAAAAAATTCTATTTTTATGTATCATGGGAAGAGGGAGTGTGTCGTTAAACTTATTGGATTCAAGATGAAGTATATTATGATCAGTATTGATGTTGTTGACATTATAGCCAACATTCCTGCTATGGTTTGAACTTTCAACATACTTTTGAGATGAGTTACCTGAATCGAAAACTGTTTGATTTGTTTCTGTATTTCCAAATATTTCACAGGGATCAATTTGTTTATTTCCGACATATGAAGTAAGTGCTATTTCATGTTTTAATTGAGACATTTTAATTAATCGAAGTTTATAGTCATTAATCGGGGTAGATGCAGGCATTTCACAATTACTCTTTATATCCGCGGGGAAAGCAACAGGACGAGAGGTTTCATCAGGGCGTATCCCAAACATCGACACTGAATCGTCGGAACCATGAGAATATACTTTAACTGGCGATTCATGGATATAATTTAAAGATTTTGCTTCACATTCTATATTTTGATTGTTTTCAGCTGTTTTACGAGTTGTAATATTCATTACATTGAATTCGTTACGCTGATTAAAAATCGGCTCTTCCCTTATAGACGAACAACTTTTAGTTTTTAGAGCAGGATCGTTTAAATTGAACAAAGCATGCCTTTCCAAAGCAACATAATGAAATTTATTATCCTTACTATTTTCGTTTAATTGGAAATCTTCATGTGTTTTATTATTCGTTGATTGAATCTGTGGCACATGAGGGTTTTGAGCAATATAATGGCTTGAGGAAACGTTTAGTTGATGTACGTCTTTTGTGGATCTTTTTGTATTCATTGATAAATCTACTGAAACACTTTTATGGTTAGCTTTATCGGTATTTAAATGTGATTCTGATGTGCAAGGCGATATAAGCATTACTTTTCGTACGCGACGTGAAGCCTTGCCTCCATTAACTTTGCCCCTAGAATAGAATTTCACGCTACTGTGGCTAGTACAGCTCAACAATTTGTCACAGCTGTTGCATTCACAAGGATGACAATCACAATTATTATTTATATTCAGGTTTTTTATTGGTTTCGCCATTTTTTTTGTAGTTGGAGTTGGTACATTAGAGTGTTGAAACGAAGTAGTATTGTCACAATTTAAGCAATCGCAAATATCACATTTACATTTACTCTGAATTGTGGCACTGTCTTCCCCACTCTTTCTAGTACAAATCTCACATTCACATGGTGAACATTTACAGGCATTCATAATTGGCGCAGGCAACGTACTGGCTTTATTTGAATGTCTACCATTAGACTTTAAGAATGTGTTTGATTCGCTCATTAATGTTTCCTTTTTACCATTACATACTATACACTCGCATTCAATGCACTTACACAGCGTTTTATCACTTAGATGCCTTAGATTATTGTTTTTTAAAGTTGCAAATAACGCAACGGTATTATGATTATCAAAGATACTATGACTTTGTTGTGGAATTGAGCCCGTGCTATCAACAATAACTGAATGCACATCATAATCATTACAGCCTTTTTGAAATGTTTTCTTTACAATTCTATTATACATTTCGCATGTGCATTTTTCTTCTTCATCTAGTTGGCACTGTTCATTAGTACAATAGTCACAACGACAATTACTGAATATTTCTTTGTCTGTAGGATTCGTACACATGACGATGGGATTGGTTCTATTGTAAATCTGCTTACATTCAATACAGTCACAGGGAGAACAGTGGCATAGTTCTCTATGAAAAATTTCATCAAATTGGGCTATTTTCACAGTCTTTAGTGCACGATCATTTAACGATTTACATTTTATACATTGACAAGGCTCACAGTGACACGGCTCAGAAACGTCGCAGTCACAAGGTTGTGGGTGCGCTGCATCTTTGGTAATACCTCGGCAATCTTTACGATCGCATGAAACGCAAGGACATCCTGAGGGTGGTATCTGCTTTATGCAACTTTCAATATCTGTTCTTAAATTAACACAGTCATCGCAATCACAAGGTTTACAATTGCATACCTCGTTACTGGAAAGAAGTGGCTTGGTGGTAAGACATTCGCAAACTTTGCAACTACAGGCGTCATATATTTCCTTTATTCTTTTAAAAATGTTTAGTGCCGATGATGGTCTATGTATAGAGGTGTCATTCGCCGAAACGGATTCTTCTAAGTCTTTGTAAGGAACGTCCATTACCTGTGCGCTTAATTTTGTTACGGTATTATTGTCGTCGAGAGGAAAATCTATACATATACTAGGCTTTTGAACGACAGGTTTTTCTGTAGGTTCGACAAGTTTTTTTCTCACAGTTTTTTCCATATCCCCTTCTTTATTGCTAAGAGGCTTTTTTTTAATTACGCTATTTTTGTTAACAAGGTTATCATTTTTCTTTGTAATGTTCGGTGGCTTTTCTAAAGTAGCTTCAAAATCTTCTTTCTTGTCAAGTCCATACATAGTTTCGGTGACTTTTTTTAGACTTTCAATGGTTTTTCTAGTTACTATTTCCCGAATAATCTTTTTCGGGATGCTATCCTTTTGTTCAAGGTCCTTTTTTGTTTCAGTTACTTGTTTGGATATTTCCGAGCAACAGCTTTTCAGCTCTTTGCAGTTTGCGCATTGGCATTGCTCTTTAGCTGCCCTATTTCTTTTACCAAAGCAATTAACCGAATCACAATCTGAGCACGAGCATCGTGAAGATTTACGTGAAACTCTATCGGAATCGATATCCACCTGGGATATCAACTTATCGTAATCGTTCTCAAGTCTCGTAGCGGACATTAGTTTAAATTATTCCTACTTTTTTAAGCAATTGTGTTTTTTCGGCCTGCTTGGCGTTGACTGATTAGATGGTATAGACTTTATTCTGGACGAAGCACTTCGACAACAAAATTTCGCAGATTGTACTCCCTGGGGAAAAACAAAATGTACTCACAATTTCACATAGGTTTAGGGACCACTTATATATAGGCGTGTGTACATAGAAAACACTTTTGGTTCTTGCCTTGGTATCTTGAATGTTATTGATAGCTATGTTGCCGTTTTGATAATGATCTGTGGATGGCAATTTGCAGTTACTTTTGTTTTTGATTATTTATTATGCATTGAGTTGTTACTCTAACACCATGTTTGTAATTTTTTGTACTTTGGATTTCGAATGACTTAAGCGAGTTGTCATCTATGTCAAAAGGATTTCAGGTAGTTTCAGTCTAATAGAAGAATGTGACAATACTTACTTTTTAAAATCCGAAAGAAACTTTTTAATAAAATCTACCTAGACGAATTTCAACTGGCTAACTACATTAATAAAGCATGTTATACTACAATTTTACATATTACACTAGTGTTATCAAACTCCAAAATCTATAAGACACTTTCATGTGTGTAAAGAAAATAAAACCAAAATCAATTTTAAATAATCATTTAATTCACCAATGTAATTCATTTTCGTTATCAAAACAACATTATCAATTCAATATATGATTGAAATTAATAAAATACAAACGTCAATATGTGAGTTTTTCATTCTTTAGTACAAAGACGTTACATTGAAAATCTAAAAACAAAAATAATTATTTACAAAGACTATTTCATAACACGGTTGGCACGGAAATGACAAACGAAATATTAAAAAATAAAATGACGAAATCTCATGAAAGTATTTTAATTATTTAATTCGTAAAACTTAGTGTCGAGATGAAGGTACGATTTATTTGTTCGATATGTGTTCGGTTACGTTTTAATGTTACGTAGATATTATTTACGATTATACTTATGCTTAGTATAATACAAATTATATACAGGTCGCTTATAACTGGCTAGATTAATGAAGGCACCAGAGTGAGGTCGGTGGAGGTTTACACCTGGAACAGAAACAGAAACATCGATCTCTATAATTAGAAAGAATTATTGAACATGAACTGAATGAAAATCAATGATAAGAAACTCACACTAAACAGCTCGGCCGCTACACGTCCGTGCTCCACACTATCGCGTTCGTGCCCAACGCGCACGAGGGACAGTTCTGAAAATTAATAATAACATTTTCATTTGTAATTACATAGTTGCAATCGGGTTACTGAATTTATTTGGAAAAAAAGTTAATTCAACATAACAAGAATATTCTATTTCCATTTTATGCCGTCATCACCGAACTAAGTTTTCATCGATATTATATAAAGCAAGCCATGTAAATACTTACAACAATACTCTCAATCGCGTTCGCTAGCTGCTCTTCCATGATTTTAACATCGCCGTGATCCAAAACTTCCTGAAAGACGCATTAATAATTTGATTATTGATCCGGCTCCAAGATTAGGACAATGAATAGATCGCGCGGCTGTTAGGCGGCGCAAGTGTCGCGGACCGACCTCCTGGCAGCTCTTGACGCAGGGCGCGAGCGGCGGCGCGGCGGCGGCGAGGCGCGCGGCGGCGCACGCGCAGCTGACGGACGCGAGCCGCGCGGCGCCGAGCAGCACGCCCGCCGCGCCCGCGCCCTCCCCGCGCCCGCCTTCCCCGCGACCGCCCGCCGAGTACGCCAGCGACGACACCGCGCGCTGCCACTCCTGCAATACGCTTGCGGTATAATTACCGTGCAATTACAATTTTTCTATCCCAAATATTAATCTGAACTATATATTTTTTTATTTTTGCATCTTCCTTTATGTTTTATATTGCTACTAGTCTCTAAAAGAATACCTAATGGCAATTAATGAAATTAATTAAATAAAATAAAAACACAAGATGACAATGTTCAATGTTTTGAAAATATTGTAGAACTAATTGTGTAATAGGAACGGTAACCAACAGTGCATCAAGGAAATAATGGGCGACAGTGGGAGGGCCATGCTTTTTGTTTTGACGATAGCACGATATAAGAGTTCCGAATGATACTTTCATTTCATTTATATTATTCGTATTTAATGGAACAACAACAATCAACATTGAATTAATGTATAGCAAATTGATTTAACTGCTTATTCCTTTTCCTACAAAGAAACTATTATAAAGTTCATCCTTAATCGAGAAAAAAGGAAGATTTTAAACCAAGAGCTACACGTATAATTGAAATCATAACAATAATACATAATTAAATATTACGATGAACCAGCCGTATTACGGTAAAACAAAGCTTGCCGTATTGAGGTAAACTTGAGCCTGCCGTATTACTATAAAGTTGTAACTGCCGTATTACATAAAAGCTGAAGTCATCATAAAGTAAACTAAACTTGCCATATATATCCATATCTGTAAAGTTGATACTGTTGAAATACGGCAATGCTGAACCTGCCGCATTATATTAAAGTTTAGCCTGTCGAATGACGGTAAAGCTAAACCTGCCGTATTACTGTAAATATGATCTTGTTGTAAAAAGCTGAACCTTCCGCTTTATATTCAAGGTAAATCTGCCGTACTCCACTAAGGCTTAGCCTATCATTTTTTAGTATAAAACTCAGCCTGTCATATTAAACAGTTTGCCTACTTTAAAAAGAATCTGTTTCTACATATCGGTAAATATTCGCACACAAAATTGTTACGTAAGAATGCTTGGCTTTGTTAGTGTTATAAATAATGGATTTGCATATGAAAAAACAAATGAACGGTAATTTTATTTATGGCAGAAGTGACATGGATTTAGATGTATTTACTAACAACGATCGAAACTTGTACGTATCAGAAAAGAGAGAAAATAGTTTAACAGACAAACAGATGCAATATCTTGTCATATTGTATTTGAATATTTATGATATTTACGCGTCATATCATGTGATATAAATCTTAAATAAAGCCCGAAACGTACTCATAAATCCGATGTCGTCCAAAACCAGCATGATAATGGTATAATTAGTGAGTATGTATTAGCGACTCGTCTATAATCTAATGCTGTTATAACTTTTGATAATTTTAGTCACGAATGATTGATTCCTATGTTAAAACACAGTGAATACTCACCTCGGTGTCGGTCTTGGCGTCAGCGTCGCCTATGGACCGAATGAGCTCCTTGGATATCGCCATCAACAGATAGTTCGTGATCTTCGATTTGGTTTCAGCCGTCACTTCTCCCTTTACCGGCATGATCTCCCTGCACAGTCTCGTCAGGTCGTCGTCCACCGCGTTGTGGATTCTATCGAACAGATCGTCGATGAGCTGGCTGACGAGCTGGTTTCTCATAGCCGGACATGAGCAACGAGTTTCCGAGGTGATGTAGCTCATGCTGTGGTGCATTCTGCCGAAGTCCGTCTTGTTCGGCACCGCCGTGTATATCGAGTAGCCTTCGTCCACGTACTCTGTCCTGTCCGGCTTTAGATCTATTCGCGAGGCGTGGAAAGATTGCCTCATGGTTTCGCTCCTCAACTCCTCGAGCTCCTCCGTTTTGATGGAGAGCTCGTGGCTGATAGTCTTCAGCTTGTCGTCGCACTTCCTCTTGCACTGAGTCAAAGCCTTCTGTGTAAGAGCGAGCTGCTTCTCCAGAGATTCGACCTGGGAACACACGCGCTCTTAGACACGCGCGGCGCCGCGCCTTCGGACATGCAACGTGCGGGTGATGAAGCGGGTGCGGAAAGCCGTTGATATAAAATTTCTAAGTATTTTTTTATATCTCCACAGAAAAAAGTAAGTTTCACTTTTGTTTTATTAAATTCGCCATGAAACACATTTTGGCTATACAAGATAGCACAAAATTGTACCACCACGAATAATGTGAAACGATGGTAATAAAATTAAGAATTCCCATTAAAATCCAAAAGACGACTTCAACGGATATCAATAATAGCGAAAGGTTACATTAGCTACACAC
This sequence comes from Parelbella ahira ahira, assembly GCA_018244795.1. Taxonomy (NCBI): domain Eukaryota; kingdom Metazoa; phylum Arthropoda; class Insecta; order Lepidoptera; family Hesperiidae; genus Parelbella; species Parelbella ahira. Next base: position 1,155 of record DWME01009419.1, on the reverse strand, counting down.
GCGACAACTATCGAAATATAGTAAATAAACCTTTAGATACTTTATATCAACATATAAAAGCGCTATCATACAGTAGCATACGCAACTACCCAGTAGTACACGTAAAAAGCATCTACTTCGCTACATACTCAATACAAACACCAACTACGTTTCCAACATTTGTTGCCAAAACAAAAAAAGTTTAAAAAATTTTAATTTTAAATAAAATTATATTTTAATTGTTGTATGTTCTTTTAATTTTTTAAATATAATTTTTATGCACTCTATCATTCCCACTGTTTAAAAATCGTAGTGTTCTTGCAAGCTAAATTGTACCGTGTAAGTGTTTTATTGGTTGTTTATTGCATCAGATAAAAAGTAGGACGGTGAAAGGGTTAATAATAGGTCGAAAATATCGCAGCCAGCCGGCGATACTACTGAAAACTCTACATGCAGTTATTTGTGATTGAAATAGACTGTGAAATTGGCATAGATATTATTTGTAATACTACTTTCTACTACCTTAGACTACTAAACTTGTGGTAATAGTATGTAAATTTACAAGTGGCTGTACCACTGCCGATCTTTATCAATATATTATATTTCATTTACAGACATTAATTTTACATACATTAATGACTATACTAACTGATTTTATAAACTCAAACGTAAAACTTATGGCGTTGAAAAAAGTTTCTTTCATAATTTTCAGGTTACACTATCGCGAAATTTATCAAATTAACGTCTCTATATGTGCATAGTTCATGCATTAATCCCGAATTTAACCGTATATATATACATATATTTTAGTTGGGAGTGATCTATTTTACTATTCTCGTTATATAATCGCGTGATCAAAACCCATGCATTAAATCCTAATATAGCCGTATTTACATACACTTCATTCGGAAGCAACTATTTTTCATTCGTGTTTATTATCGGTGTAAATATGAAAGAGGTGCCATTCCGTGGTTCTCTACAAACAGGTGCAGTTACCTCCTCCTTGAGCTCGCTGTTGGTGACCTCCAGCTCCTGGTTGTTCTTGCAGGCGCGGTTCAGCTCCTTCCTGATCACCTCCAGGTCGCCCATGAAGCTCACCTCGGTCTTCTTCGACAACTCTCGGTGGCTCCTCAGGTCACCGTCCAACTGCTTATTCATCTTGCGTAACTGCTCGAT
>DWME01009418.1:0-10940 GCA_018244795.1 Parelbella ahira ahira | reverse complement strand
TTTCCTCACGATGTTTTCCTTCACCGTTAGCAAGTGATATTTAAATTTTAAACGCACTTTTATAAAGAGGTGCGCGCTATGGATTCGAACCCAGGACCCCCGGAATGAGAGGCTGAATTCTTAACCACTAGGCTACCACTGCTTGATTATTAAACATTTATAAATTGATTAAATGGTAAATGCTTGATTATCAATTTTGTTTTAATTACTTTTTTAATTGGATTGCTGCAAATTACACAATATTAGGAAAAATATAATTTTAATTGTTAGGTAACTGTTGTTATTTAAAGAATAAATGACTAAAAAATGTGATAAAAAGACGAAATTATAATATTTTTTGCGTGGTTTTGTTTTAACCAACCTTATAATAATTTACCTCGGTTCTCAGCTGATAGAGACCAATGTCAGTTATTAAGTAAGCCCTTTAAACGTAGCTTTAGGAATGTATGTAATACTGAATGAACAATCTATTGCCAGATCTAATTATTAAACTAAAAATAAGAACTATGTCAAGGTGTTTATTATGTTGTTATACAAATACATTGTGATATATTGGTTATACAATACATTGTTATATATTAGTTATACAATACATTGTTATTTTTACAGCCTCTGTGCATTCTAATTGTGTAACTCAAAACAACATATGCTAATAAGAATATGGTCTTACAAGTAAGTAGGTACAATAATATAATACAATGTATAAATATAGTGTTGGCGATCCATAAGCTGAATTAAATAAATTAATAAATTAAATATAGGAATGTAGAGGAATATAGATAGTGCAAATCTATTACGTCATTGTAAATTCATTACGGGCAACATTAAGATTACGTTTGCAACATTACTATTTTAAAGTTGCTATTGATTTGGAGCTATCGATGGGCGGTTACGTTGATTTTTTCGAGAAACACACAAAAGAAAAGAATAAACAGTGAAGTTGGAACATTGACATGTTATTTGGACATCAAATTTGATCATTTACTAATAAGGATTACGTATTATTATTGAAGAATCCAGAAGGACTGGAAGGCGATATTCATATAGATCTTTGTTAACAGGAGAGCTTCACAATAGGTAATTTATTATGGTACACAAAAAACTATATTAGCTATCGATCTAAAGTAAATCATAAGTACATGGAATAAGGATGAAATTTCCTTGTGAATGAATTTCTCAGTATTGTCTAGGATCTTACTGGCATATTTATTGTATTGGATAGTGGCCACGCCCTCGAACCGAGTATATACAAACGACTGGGACGAAATACGATTAATTCTGTCGAGGACAGCTAACTAGGTAAGTTAAACTGCTATATCTGTAAACGATAGCTTAGTGGTTTAGCATTCAACCTCTCATTCCGGAGGCTCTGGGTTCAATGAACGTAAGGCGCGGACTTCTTTACAAAGATTGCGTTTTGCGATTAAACATCACTTGCTAGCGGTGAAGAAAAACATCGTTACGAGATCTGCACACCTTAGAGTTAAAGAAAATCTGTAAGGTGTGTAAAGCCTACCAACCCACACATGGCTAACGTGGCAGACTACGGCATTAATCCTTTGAATATGAGAGGAGACCCGTGCTCCAACAGCAGAAAGATAAAAGGGTCAGAAGATAAAAACCTATAAACGCCTATAAACGCCTATAAAACCTATAAACCTATAAACGCTACTAAAAGTCTTAAATATATTTTAGCTGTAATTAATATTTTCACTGTATTGTTAATACATATAGGTAATAAAGTTACCACCGTACGTCATTTAATTTTTTGTAGACACATGTATTGTCATACGTCACAATATAGGTATAATCGTGAGGAAAGCTGCATACTTAGAGACACTTATTGTTTTTTAAATAATTTGAAATCTTCCAAACAGCATGTGTTCAGCACGACAGACTTATGACCTTAACCCTTCTCATTCTGAGAAAATTCTGTACCACAGCGAAACAATTTTCTTTCTGATATTTCTGCGTCAAGGCAATCTGTTTTGATAATAAGCCTTGCGTTTGTTCGATATTATCTTATCCGTCAGTAATTTTATATTAATAATAATATTAGAAACTTATTCCCAAAAGTTGGATGATTTATTCATTCTGGCTAAACCTGTTTATGAGAGTAGATGGTGAGTGAGTATACTACGTTTCTATAATCTTCTGTATTGAAGAGATCCATGTCCACTGTCCATGTCCATGATTTTTGTGGTTTGTTAGTCTCTTTTGGTATTTTGTGCTGTATTAAATAAAATCTTTTTTCATTTGTGCATAATTTTGTAAGTATAGTTTCTGTATTTAAAAATAACATTAAAATTCCGCATCTTGTCCAGAATAATAAATTCGAGACCCCATAATATTTTGTTGGAATTTTATAAAAGGTCCTAAAACCGTAATGAACATTTTAATTAAGAAAATATAAGCCGAAATGGTCTACTTAACCGACCCTTCAAAGCCCAGTAACGCTTTTAAAGAATCCATATAGCGGAAAAAGAAACCTTTCATTAATACAGTGAGTGTTCTTAATGAACTGGCACTTGCCATGAGCTAAGTTTATGCAGTCAACATAAAGTAAGTAGACGTCTAGTATAGACAGCTAGAAAATCTATTTCTTACTGAGTCACTAGGCACTTTTATCACAAATAACAAGTTCCTGCTAGGTGTCGCAGGTGCACTGCCCAGATGCAGACTTAAACGGTATTACTCGTAAGTACTCTGAGCTTTAAGGTTTTAAGGCTTCTGTTTAAATTGAATTTCCGCAACATATAACATTGTTGTTCACCTGCGAAATATTTGCGCGTGATAATAAATTGTTACAGGGATTTTTTTTTTAATTTCAGTACTTTCAAATATACCACGATGTTACCAAAGTTATTTCGATAATAAAAATAAATATATGCATATAAGTATGTGTAGGTATAAGGTAACACGCACATAATGTGTAATTTTTATAGGTATTTATACACATTCTTTAAATATTTCTTTAGATAATTTCAAACATTGTCTTATATATATCGAATAAATGAATATTATGCTCTCATAATTAATACTTAATATCAAGGTCAATAATAAAATGGACAAAACCAACAGTTGCACTTCAAAGTCATAACGTGTAATGTACATAACAACAAATACACCCTAGGTCCAATAATTGCCAGAAGAAGTTTCACTTAAATAATCGATAACATCTGTAAGCTGTTTGAAATCTATAATCGAATAGAGGCGGGGAAATAAATGAAAAATTTTCCAACGTTAAATTGGGATCACGTCGGATGGTGTGATTCGAATTTATAATTCCCGACTATATGTGGATTGTTAGGAGAGCTGCGCCGTATCTGGGAATCCATAGGGATAAGGGTTGCAAGGTTTTACGACCGCAGAACCTGTTGTGTTTTTTGTGACCGATGGTCGGAATAATGTTAACTTCTCCATTTATCATGCTTCTCCTGTCTGTTGCCAAATGATTTCGGGTCAACGCAACGTCTTTCTTTTTTCTATCAATTCCTACTTCTTTTCATTATCCTCTTTTCTTTTACCTATCTATATGCAAGTCATCTTAGAATTTTCTTGTCATATGATATTCATCACTACTTATAACAACTCCAAATCAGCTTGAACGATATCTGCTTTCTCTTGATGTACATGTACATTTCCAATCTTATTTAGTCTTGTTAAAACTCAGATGCCTCGATATTTTCTGGGCATTGTGGGTATTAGTGCACTTCGTATTATATCAGTTAATTGTTCTTGGCATACTAATGAGGAATTCTGACGTAGTACAAAGTAAAGGATAATAAAGAAACTCATACGAGAGGTCTTTTGTACAGATAAAATTTATAATATACGATTTATCAGTTAAAACTGTTCATATATCACTCGTGCATCGATTCTTCCGTTTCTTTCCGCCAGTGTCTATCTCTTTGAGTTCGAAATTGATCGTAAGGTCGATGTAGCCCTCAATTACGTTTATTTATAAATATAAATGCAATATCGAGCTGTCTCGTACTTCAGTGTAATTTTTAAAATAAAACAGTGTTTACCCGCAATATTCGGATACTCGCCAAATAGTAAATTCAAAAGTTTGCAAGACAACTTCTGCCGGAATGAGGTGTTTATTTCTCTGCTCATGGCAACATTCCGGCGAATGACTGGCCATTCCGCGAAGACAACTCCATGACTAATGTATATAGTCATGTCGCGGCCCAAACGGGAATATTTTTTTTGAGGATATAATAGCTAGAATATAGAGAATTCGATGGAGGGGGTATCGTACTATAAAGTTTATTTCTTTTTGGGGAAAAAGAAAACAATAAGTTAAACATATGTTACATGTATAAGTTATATGGATATATTAATATTTTTTTGTTCCATGTACGGGCTGAACAAAAATAATAAATTTTAATATCTGTATTTTGCTTTCGCTCACATAATTATATAGAAAGTAAAAAAAACAAACAGAAAAACAGTATCACATTTTTATTATGGTTTCATTTTACATATATTTTCGATACATCGTTTACGCATACGTTACGTTACACTTACTTAAACACTACTCGTATATTGGGAGTTTATGATTAAGTTAAGTTGCAATGAACTTGTTAAGTTTGGTGCTAAAACTATTAAGTATGATCGTATATATCTTCATGCAGTATCTAACATTGAAATTATATTTCAATAAAGCATGTCATGACATTTAGATTTTTCTCGAACTTACCTAAAACTCTGGCAAGCAGCACCGTTGCTTCGCGGTACGAGTGTCCAGAGAGAAGTCACATTCGACATGCAAATTAACTCGAAACCACGCTTTAAGGGTACACGTTCAGGTACATATATCCATCGGTGTGACTTATGAAATCTGTGTGGACTTTCGCATTCTGCGTTGGTCTTTTTGTTGTTCCATCATGCTGATTTTTTCGAAACTATACAAATGCCTATTTGCCTATTTGCTAGGCTAAATAAATAAAAAAATTGAAGGATATGGCAAAGAACCGCATCTGCCTGGTTTTTTTTGCATTTGTGAAGTGACGTGTTATATGCAGATAATTTATGAGCATATGAATATACGGTCAAAACAAATTATTTTGATATCTTTCTCCGACCTATCCGTAAAATTATTTTTTTTTAAATTAAAATATACAGTTTTAAAAAAAATATGCTAATATTGAAAAAATATTTATCTGTCCTAAGGATTTAAAAATTAATGTAAGAATACCTGTATAAGACTACCTCGCTGGTCAAGCGGCTGCAAGAACGACTGCCGATCGAAGATCCTGGGTTCAAATCCCGGGTCGAGTACTGTTGCACTTTTGCACTCTAGTAGTGACTCGGAGCTTGACTCTGTGCCAGGTGTATGGCAATAGGCTCACCACCTATTCCATGGGACGTAAACGTAACTGGTGAAACGTGGGAGTGTACCTACTACACTTTTCTGCATGCCTTTTCTGAAATTATAGGCGTAATGTTACAATACCGATGGGTACCTACATTGATTCCTTCCTATTTCTATGTTCGAGTCAAGCGCGAGATGCAACTTCCTTTCACTGTAGCCAAGGAACTTCCCAAAGAACATCCCCTGAATTTTAACATGTGAAATATTACGTACAATTATAAAGTCTTTTGTGTCTACCGGGGGAATCGTTTCTTCGTAACAATTAAGATCTTTAGCCGTGGGAGTTAATAACAAAATTTAAGGAGTGGAACACCGTAAATTAATGTTAATCCCTTGAGTAATATTTGCACGAACGGAATAAACGTGTATGATGCGTGTAACTGAGATACAAGTTGTTTTAAAATCTAGTATACGGCAGCACTTGGCCACAACCTTGCCTGATGTAAAGGAAAGGTGTGACCTATGATGTAACATGCTTGTCTACCAACTATCTATTCACGTTCATTTTGATAAGCGGGGTCCCTAATACCGTACCATCGTAAACGCCTAAGTCCATCAACTGTTAGCAACACATTAACAAATCCACCTACAAATGTATTTACACTGTTGGCAATTACCTACTTGTAATCGTGGTCACCACCAATACCTATCAGTAGGCCTATATAACTTAATATATCGAAACACTGATAAGGTTAGTTCAGTGTCTTAAATTTTTAAATAGTCATATTGCAAGATACATGCATTTTTTACATCTTAACGCTAGTACTTATAACGTGTAGACGTAGGTACATATTACAAATAAAATGATATTTTTTCTTTCTTTTTTCATTATGAATATCCTGTTTACTTTAGCTAGTTTTAATTTATTAGACTATTACGTAATTTATCACAAAATGCGCCTTAATATCAATTAAGAATAATGACTCCCATAAAATGGTGTTTTGATGAAAATATTATTTGACATTCAATAAAAGTATGATAAAAAAATTACTTCGCCAAATATAAACGTTAGACGAACGTTTTATACGCCGTTTAACGCGAATCATAATGAATGATGTTCATAATTCATTATTTACTTATAACAAGAACTAGGACGGCCACGCTATAGCACAAAAGCGGACGGAATATTAAATTTCTGAACCTATCCTTATTATAAATGGTCTATGGAGATTTTTGACTTTATTAAAACTCTCACAAAAGATTCGGGCATATTTTAGTGAAAACTAAAAGTCCAGTCGGTTTAATAGGGCAACCTAAATGTGCATTCAAAGTCAAAAATAGTGATTACGTTAGAATATTTCAGTTTGGTTAATTATCAAAAATGTCAAATTGAAATACAGTTCATTATTTGATGAGTACGGAGACGGCTCGTAAAGCATGTGACAAGGATGGCATGACACATCTTTGCTTTTGAAATACTAATTGAGTATCGTTCGAAATACTTGAAAAATATCGGCGACTACAGCAACAAAAAATATATTTAAAAATATATATATATGTATAAAAAAAAATCATGTATGCTACTAACAACATAAATATTCACAACGACTTAATTAGTGTAGTTTTACTAGAGAGTATACCTATTTTCCTAAAATTATCTTTCCTACGAACATTGCTGATGGTCCCTGTCCAACGAAGAATTAATCAAAATTATCGACTCCCTAATTCCCGCCATTACGGCCACATTATTGCCTTATTTTCGCGGAATACCCTCAGTCATCTTCCATTGTCAATTTTATCTTTTGATACACATTTTCTTTTATCTTTTTTTATACATTTTTTATTCGCTTCGCGTCCGTTGATTGATTGTTTTGTTCTTCAACGGTGTTTCCAGTAGGCATTGATAAGAATTATAATTCCGTTTTACTTGTTTGAGCGAATGAAAATAAAGGTTACCTATACAATTTTATATAACAAGAATCAAAACTCAAAATCGTTTTATTCGAATAAATTTATGTTCTTTGAAAAAATAAATGAAACAAGAACAGAATCAAGTGTTTTATTTGTTATTTTGTTCTAGGTTCGATATATGAATATTTCAGTTTTCCGACTGTCACTAAAAATTGTACATATTTAAAATACAAGAATTTATTGGAACGTTTTCTTCTGATGTTTAAATTTATGAATAACATTTAATATTTGATGCTTCGTTCGCGAGAAACTTAAATAACTCCTATGCATGCTCCATAAGTCTTAATAAAATAAATAAATCTTGGTCATTTTTAGCACCTGCACATTGCTTATCTGTTTTATCTTTCACGAAAGAATAGGTAGCACTTAGAGTCTGAAAGGATTGAGATATTTGGCACTCGGTACTCTCTCTGGTTTCTAAGCATGATAATAATAAAATATCTCAAGCTTTGTCATACTTTTGAGTTAATTTAAAGAAGTTTTCCAGGTCGGCAGTTTTTCGTTCAACTGGTTCAAATCCTTTCTAAATTTGAACTTAAATTTGAACAAAATCGGTAAAGTAGGTTTAATCTGAAAAGTAAAACACACTGCGAAGTTTTTTTCGCGATTGTAATATTAATAAGTGTGTATATTTGTAATGATGAAATGTAATCACTTTGAGCTCTCAATTTTTATAACAGCGAGCTTCCAACTTCCATTATTCATCTGTACACATTCCTTTGTTGGTCTCTTTGTCTCGCCTACCAAATATTCTCATTTTACATGTAAATCGTGCTGCCGCTTGGCTCGGGAACATGGATGCCTAGTTTATTTTAGGGTTCCATAGATACATACCATGGACATATTAGTAATAATATTTTAGTATGTGAGCGGATAAATCTAGTTAGAAAATGGGTAAATACGAGTAGGTATAAGTTTGTTATCAATTTTCGTAAAATCACGACCAAATGTCCATCTTCATATATTCGTTTAATATCGATTGGTAAGGTTTTATCGTCTTAGTTCACTCGATTTTTAATAATATACTGTTTATTATATTACATAAGTCATCTATGTACAATTTTCTTTTAAACAACCGTACCTCAGTCTCCGTAATTAAATTACAATTCATAACTTTAAATACATACATCGCTTAAGATTGAAGACGTTCATTACAGTATAGCTTTTGGTTGATAAGAATTGGTTTCACGGTAGTTTCATTTTACATCTCACGTTTATACTCAAGTTCAATTGTTTAACAACTAATGTCAGAGTATTCGGATTAAAATATAAATAATTTTGCTTACATTGTTTAATATTAGTCCAGCAACACCTTGGCCACTCATCGGGCAATGCAAAAGTAGCGACGTTGACCACTTGCCATTCTGTTATCTGTAATTTAGACAAAAAAATTACTGGATGTTCACCATAATCAGTTATCATTATTATTTTGATAACAATATAACATGAGTCAAACCGTCTCAAGGTCCCGACCTCGTAAGAGACGATACCTTTAAGTGTGAGAAACTCCCTGTATTAAAAAATGGCATGATTTCTTTACGGAACCCTGTCCATGAAACAAAACGTCTGGCAACGCGATCTGATATTTAGTCTCTTATACTTTTTTTTTTCAAATAAATGATAATATAAATTTGAAAGAACGGGCGGGTAAATGAAATTTTAATCGTTGTCTTTTGAAGTGCGGACGGTATTGTTCAGATATTTGACGTGCAAATTAAATTACCGATCAAAAATAGATATGAAAGTGTGAAAATACGCAACGGCCGTGTCAATTCGATATGACATATCTACGCATAGAATTTCAGAGTGATGGTAATCATAAAACAACGGGATAAAATTGATATATTCATTAAAAACAGCCGCTTAAAACACTGTGGAGAATTTTGGAATGGAAATTTACAAAAAATATAGGTCATTAGGAAGTTGGAAATATTTGTGGGCCCCATGGGACAGTTTCACCGCTACCCCCATCTTTCTCTTCCTATTTCTACCGTGAAATAGTTGTTATTAGAACAATTTGTTTCTAGGTATGAAAGATGTGGTTGGAAGTCTACGTGTAGGTATACTAAATTTCACGATCTCAATTATCAAGAGAAAGTAACAATGCATCTGCGACTAATTTCAATTAGCACTAATAGTAACTATGTATACCTACTGCACAAAAATATTTATTAAAATATTCTTCATACTTACCGTTTTATTTGAAGTCGATTGCAAATGAATAAGGATAGCGGTTCCTTGTAGCTGAAACCTACACGTGTGTAATACTTTTAATATAAGAGGAGTTTAGTAGCGGTAATCGGAATAAGCCCCAGGCTATTTCTCCCTTGAACCGTAGAGCGGACGATGGAAGACTTAAATCCAATCACACTACAGGTGTGTTGTTACCTGAGTTTCAAGTCCACGTGAGTAATCGCCACGTCACACCGAATTAATGTTCATTCGATAACAATGTTGGCAGCCAAACATAATATTAGCTAACACTATATTAAAAACTAATTAATGGAGTTATTCAAGATAAGAGTGATTAAGCACTTGCCAGGCAAGCGTGCTACATCCTAAATAAAAATAAACAAATCTAACTACATGAATAAAAATAAATTTAAACAAATTCTCTTTCTTCTTCCTTTCTTAAACGAGCATTAGTTCGTACTGATGTACGATAACAGGACCTTATCTAATTGCCTTGCAGCTTTTCTTAAATTAATAGAGAATAAATATACCTCCTATCGCCGAGTCAATTTATTGTTAATATACTGTATATCGAAGGCTTCCCGTTCTTAATTGCATGCGGTTTAGTAATTAGCCCCGTACGAGGTCCCGCACATCATTATACGCTCCAAGGATGTATTGTTATGAACAGTATATTATACTATGTAATATAATATTATGAGCGAATAATTTATGTACTTACAGGCGGCCTGTGTTATTTGACTTTAAAAGTTGATAATACATTTATTCTTTATCGTCAGGCGAGGTGCTTTGCGATGTACGAGCAGGTAGAGAACTCTGAGTGTCAAATATCTAAATATATTTGTATAAATAACATACCAAATAATGTTTTGTAAATAATTCTTGATTAGAAAATCTTGTATTGCTCAACGAGGTACCGCTGATGGTGATCAGTGACGAGTAATTAACTATAGGTTCAGATTGAAGCAGTTTAATGAATAATACCATACATAGAGTTGTAATATATGTGTTAGTACTACAGAGAAGTGTTACGGGCATGATGTTATGTTTATCATGATAAATGATATCTTCAATAAAAGTGTACCGGCTATTTAAGATAGGAATGGTTGGAAAAACTAATAAAACCCTTGACCTTAATTTACAGACTTCTTAGAAGAAGCGTCTTCACTGAAGTTCTGAAAAAATTACAACTCCCGAAACAAAGTAGCATTTCATTTAGGTACTTGTTGTATTGTCCGTTAGTTTCACGCAGTGGTTGTTACTAAATCAAAAATCAAGACCTACCTGAAGATATATGTATAAAGAAACGTTACAGTTAGGGTCATCTTTGCGCTGATACGACCACGTTTTATTATAGGTTAGGTTAGGTTAGGCTAGATTTGTCCTTGTAGCTCAGGACCAGAATAAGAGCTACGGTATCTCCTGCCTGTCGTAAGAGGCGACTAAAAGGAGGGTT